>JAGDQP010044632.1:0-15839 GCA_022664845.1 Lepisma saccharinum
CCTCTCCCCGGAGGGATGAGTCAATATATATATATATATACATAATTAATTAATGTCCTTAGAAGACTGGCTTTAAAACGCGGTCACTCATTGCACTAGGTGATCTCAGGCAGATAATAGAATATGTGTGTGGATTTGGAGGGAAAAAGTACATTTATCTTTTTTCTGCACTTGAATATGAGGAAATAATCGTAGAGTGGGGCTTGGGACGGGATGGAATGTATGTCGTTTCAATAAGCCTATCTAGCGAAATATATGAATGTAAAATACGTAATTTCTAAATGGATGCACAACTCAAGGATAGAATAAATGAACAATACAATTTATACTATTTTCTCCCTCCATCCCCTACAGTAGGGGCAGAATTTGGACCCAATATCAGTGAGGCAATACCCTCTGTGCCCCTATAATTTCACGCCTGGTACAAAATAGCAGCATGTCTTCTTTCATCTTCTTACTTATTATCGTCTGTCAGTACTCGACAGACTCGAGCCTTATAATCGACGAGACGTGGGTTCGACTCTTGGTACCGGCCATCCTGTTCCTGACTGAGGTTTTCCCTGATTCAGTGATTCCGCCAGACTCCCTCCTCCTATGAGGGGTGTCACCCCCCCCCCCCCCAAATTCTCAGGCCATCCAACCTGACAATTTTTGCCGTAAAAAATTGATAAAAACCGTGCAAAACTATACTTGCACCCTACCAATTTTGACGTTACACTCCACCCCAAGCTGAAAATCCTGGCGGAATCCATGCCTTGATTTCTCTCCGTCACACCAAACAAATACTGAGATGGTTCCTTGAATAAGACCATGGCCGATTCCTTTCAAAATCCTTCCTTTTGTTGTTTCAGGGTCAGTCCGAAATCAGGACTTGAAATGGACCGGAGCAGGCCGAAACGTTGTTCAGTTCCAGTTGGTGAATGAATAACTGGAACTTCCTGTTCCGTCTTCTCAATATGTAATCATAGTCAAAAAAGAACAATAGCAAGTGAACGAAAGCAAAGCGTTCCGTTTTATGGAAATTTCCAAATCCAGGCCTGTCCTAAATGATGTTGTATCTGGAGATTATTAAATAGATAACTTTTAAGTAGCTACTTTGCGTTGACTATAAAATGTAATTTATGGCATCCAAGGCAAATTCTATTTTTCACTCTTCTTCGCTCCAACAGGCAATCACAGCCAGTGATACCTGGTTTGTGAAATAAAATCACTGCCTTTTGTTTTTACCTGATAACACAGTACGTCTCTAGCGAAATATCCTAGAGATTTTGAGATCAATCTTTTGAATATCTTAAACACGTAAGAAGCACGATTTTCTGATCCTGCAGCTGTGTGCACGAATTGAAATATGGATTTGGAAACCATGTTTCATTGTTTATCGAATAATAGTTGGACAGTTTTGTAATTTAAAAAAAAGAAAACACCATCATTTTTAAAATAATTAGTTTACGTGTAGCCGCCGATATTTGTGAATACAAAGGCAATGTGATATATACTTTAGTTTCTTTTTCTTAGTGTAAAACGAAATGATGTCAACTTTAGTTCCTTTATACACACTCACGAAGTCATAAACACTGAAGCCAATCCGCATGAGTTACTACGTGTCACAAGCACAATTCTGCTCGTGGGCCTCCGTGGCGCAATCGGCTAGCGCGTTCGGCTGTTAACCGAAAGGTTGGTGGTTCGAGCCCACCCGGGGGCGTCATTTTTTTTCTTTCGGTTTTTCCACTTATCTGTTATACACGAACATTTTACAAATGTCAAAATGAACTTCTCATAAATTTTAAAAAAATAAATAAAAATCATTAATAATTTGTTTGTTATGATTAAACAGGCGAACATTTAGGTACATATACAACGTTAAAATTACGTAGCGGGACAAACGTTGAATGAATTAGTGGGGTATCCGTTCCCTACTAATTATTCTTGCAATTGTAATGAGTTTTCGATTAATACAGTATTTTTTTTATCTGATCCTTTATATATTTTTCAATTTCAAATGTCACATCAATCGCGTAGTTTCGAGTTTCTAGACTTGTCAGATGCTAAGCGACTTCTTATTTCTTTATAATACACAGAACTTCCGCGGCGATAGCTTGACAGTTAATTAGGAACATAGTTACAAATAACCAAATCAAAATTATTTTAAAAGAAGCAAAATTAAATGTTACAATTTTTTTTTTAATTAAACTGCTTGTTCCAACTAGTATCATTTCACCATGCAGTAGATAAATTATGTATGATTAAAATTATAAATTAAAAATAAAAACGAACAAATCCATTCAATTTGGATCTTTGCAAAAAAAAAAAAAAGTATTATGAAATTCTTAAACAATACCGGGACCGGCGTAAGCGATAGTGCTGTTACCGCCCATAAAATTCATTTTATCTTATCTTGAACATTGCAAATTGGAGTAAAAGTAAAGTTCTTAGTTATTTCTTCATTAAAAAAAAAACTTTTTAAAGACATATTTAACTTTCCTATATAATTCGTGCTAAAAAGTAAAAAAAAAATTGTTTATGCATGACTAAAAAGAAAAACATGTGGCGCTCTCATATAGAGTCACTTCATAAATTCTTGATTTGGCGTGCCCCATGCTTTTCTTTTTAGTCATGCATAAACAAAATTATTTTTTTTACTTTTTAATACGATTTGTTCAAGAAAAATGTGTCTTTAAAAAGTTTTTTAATTATTTTTTTTCGAGTTATTTCACTGTTTGGATACTTTTGTGAAGCTAATATTTTGTGATCGTGATTGTGACCAAATAGGCTAGTATTTATTTTAAGATAAAGAAGATATATTAAAAAATATATTAAAATATGCTTTTAAAATATCTAAATATATAGAAATATATAAAAGTAACAATGGAATATTGTATTGTCACCCGACTTACGTCGCTATGCAAAATTTCATCATTGTATAACGTCGAGAAATGAGTTAAATTAAAGTTGCAAGATTTGAGGACACCACAAACCATTATGAACTAAAGAAAAGAATGTAATCTCGTAATATAAATGTAAGACACCAATGTATACAGTGTATTAATCTACCTTCTGTGAACTCCAATAACCTTCCAAAAGCACAAATCATACTCTATTAACAGACGAGTGACACTTAAGCAATAACAAATGACAAACCCTTTTAAAAAAAATGGAAACTTCTTTGCCAGAACAAATGTTGCTTTTGTTTTATTAACAAACAATAGCGGAAGGATTTTCTCCTTCTCTCCTGTACTACTATTGACAAAAGAAAGTAAGCAGTTTTGAGGTGTAAGTAGATGCCAATAAGTTGTTGAATATTTGCTAAACACTTATATTAGATATTTCAATACAGAGAAATTAAAAAAAAAATGCTTGTTAATTGTTTACTATCGATTTTCCCGCTTAAGTTTTCACGTTTACTTATAAGGAAAGATGTTGGGCGCAGAAATAACTTTCTTCGACACCTTCTCTTCTGTCAGAGTCTGAAATTGTCTTTTTTTTAAATGCCTACCTTCAGTGTTTGAGTTCTCCTGAAGACATAAGGTTTCCATTCTCAGCATGTATTGCAGGTTAACATTAAGAGCTCTGTCAAATTGAAGTGTTTATTTATTTTAAAAAGTCTTATTTGTATGGCCAATAAAGAGAAATAAGGGGAAGTGCTGAACATTTATTGAAGCAAGACTCCAACACAAGTCAGAAATTGATAGTACTTTACTTAATTGATAGGCCATCGTTTGTCTGTCGTAGTTTATTTGTTTAATATACATAAATAACTGAAAGTGAAATATACAATATATAAAAAAATGTGAAAGGATTTTATTTAACTTGATGGCATTAAAAAGTAAAGATATTTCTTTTATTATATGGACCTAGTGGTTACCGTCACTGATTGCTGATAGTGGGGTCCCGGATTCCCGGCTTTGCCAAGGAATTTTTTTCCAAACCGAAAACGGTACCCAACCTGCATCGTGATACAATTGGGGAGCTGCTGTGAATAAAAGACAGTGGCGATCACAGTTGAGAGCTTGGGCTCCCATTACGTCTGGTCAGCGAGGGAGCAGTAGACCAACTCCTACCCCTTGGGGAGGTCTCATCCAGTAGTAGATTGAATATAGTTGTGAATTATTATATGTAACTTTAAATAAAATCGTGGGGGTGGGGCATAAATTAATTCAATCATGCCTTCAAACTCTATGATTATTCTTCTCACAAATGATTTGAAAGCTAAAGAAATTATTCACTGAATTAATTTATTTATGGGCGTTCGCTTCGCGATTTTTTAGTCACGTATAAAAATAATATTTTAACTTTTTAGTGTAGTAATGGTCAAGTTAGACTTTTTATTTTTACTTTTCTGGGTCTGTGGCTTCAATATAAATTTAGAAGGACGTATTTTTTTTAATCTCTTGGGTGAATGGGGAGAGCTTCGTAATAGAAGAGGATTAATTGTCGAGGGTAAGTTATAGAAAAAATTGTAGTATCATGAAAACTACGCATGCCTGGTAAGTTTCAAGTCGATACGAGTTCTGGAAATAGATTAAAATGGAAAGGGTTGAATTATTTTTTTACTCCCTGAGGATATGGGAGTGAGTTTTTCCAAATGGTTGTATTGTTATCAGAACTACATAAGCCTGCGAAGCTTTTAAGTCAATTAGGGAGATGGAAGTGGGTCAAAATTGAAAAGGATGAAATGCTTATACCCTCTGGGGTGTGCGTTGAGTGTTGGGGTGAGGGTTGAAATTTAAAAAAAAAAAATGTATTCTCATCAGAACTATGTACACTTGGAAAATTTCAATTCGATTGGAATAGTAGAAGTGTGTTGAAACTGGGTTACAAGATTCGATCCAAACAAATGGACAGTCAGAGGAGTGAAGTTAAATACAGACTCACATCAGATTGTTATAGTCACATCAGAAGATTTCAAAGTTTCTTTTTTTGTATTTAATTACGAAGGACTATAGCATCTAATATTCCGGTCAGTCTACTAATATTTTATTCTTCACTTGTGTACATTACAACTAGAGTACTTGAATCATTCTTGAACCGAAGATGCCAGCATTGGAGGAGAGTTACGCAGATCATGCTTGAGTTATAATACAACTGTTGTGTCTTCTTAGCCAACAAGTTAGCAGTATAACACGCTGTTCTTTACAGTTGTATGAGAATACAATATTCATAACTTTAAATAGTTGCAGTTCATCATTTTAAAGTGATTTTAACGTGATTGTTTGTATACTTATATTTTTCTGTGAAGTTCTGTAATTTCAATATAATATGAAACTCCAGAGAGACATTCCCACTTAAAGTTTAAGTTGTGATAGGTTTTTTGGAAGAAGGAAGATATACACAAAGACTAATTTCTTGTACAGCGATTATACATAACAATATGTACTAAAAACCTGTGTTGCGATGAGAGAAAAACAAATCAACAAAACAAGGTTGGAAGGAGTGGGCGAAAATGCGAGCTGTCCTCCAATAAGCATTAAAAAAAACCTCAAAACTTTGACTGCAAGGAGCAGAAAAGCAAGTTTAAAAAACTTAGGCATAAATATGCCTTGTTATGGTGCACGAATTTATCCCGGGAGTTTTACAGGAACTCCTTATTTCGGGAGCAAAATGTCACACCGACCGAGGAAAAATGAGCAAAATACTCCACACAGAGTAAGCAAGTCTCTAGATGGTCTCGAATACTCCAACTATGCAAAGAAGCGTCTCAGTGAGCACAAGGACTAAACCATTGAACTGCTAATGAATGGGAAAAATATGTTACACTACATCTTGTGAATGTTGACGATATGTATCGGCGTTGATCTGGGAATATACCACTGCCCTCTTTGCTTGCTTATTAGCCGCTTTGAAGCTACATTTATCTTTTGTCCCTGAAACATTCCATTATGTTTTAGCTTTCTTCTTATGAATCTAATTTTGGAACTCATCTATAAAATCATTTAACAGAAACAGCGTGATGGAATGGCTTAGGTCAATATCTATGTATCGATATAAAAAAAGTCGAGAAAGTACAAACCTTGTTCATAACTTTAATTTTTTACTGTCAAGTTAATTAAGAAGAAGCTATGAGGAAGATGAAAAAATGATAAGATATAAACAAAAGGACTGGTAGTTGGAACAAACGAAATTACCCCAAATATGAATATTAGAAAAAAAAATGTACAACAAATATCTGGGAAGTGTTATAAATGAAAACATGAAATGTATAAAAGAAACAAAGACGAAAAAAATACTAAGAAGGATATTTTTCTGGACTGAAGAACAAAGAGGTGGAAAATATTGATAAAAATGCTTTGTATGAAAGAGGGAGGAAAGGAAATTGAAAACCTTCGAAATATGGACACGTAGGAGAATTGTTAATTGATGAAGTGTTGAAGATACCTTTCGAACGACACCTCAACCAGCTTTCTAGCCCTAATAGTCTCTAACATATACTACCCCCATTTCCAGAACAGCCCCTGCAATGTATATGATCTATACAGATTTGACATCTCAGCGAGACCTTTCCAACGACACCTCAACCACCTTCTTATCCCTAGTAGTACCTGAGTTGAAAGTTGTCGACGGACAAATTGGACAGTGCTGTTCTGTAAGTTTTCACAGTACTTGTTGCTGAAGCCTAAAAGGAAAGAACATGATTTGGTTGAATTGAGAGGGTTTAACATGTATGGAAGGACCTGTCGCTTTGGGCAGATCACTGATGATGATAAATGATGTTTCTCCTTCATCTGTACTGATTTCACTCTGTCCTGCCCTCGGTTTTTAAACATATCACTTGAGAAAATGACAATGAATAGTTGAAAGAGCGGCACGCCTCAATCTTACTTACGTCAAGAAGTCATACCATTGGAGAAATTTGCTCCAAATTACCATATCACTGTTTTTTTTCTTTCCTTCTTTTACTTCCCACGATACTTAACTGTTTATTATTACATACAGTCACTTTCACTACAAGATAAACACATGAAAACCTGCTTTACAAATAATAGATGCACGAGAGGAACATCCTCATTTACATATCGCAATAATTTAATGCTTTTCTTGTCTGTCATGTGACAATAACCTTTATAATATCTTTCTTTCTCGCTCATTAAATTACGAAATTCTCATTTATTATTACGACACGTTATCAAATTTCTCAGTTTCATTTACTACTTTCTTTTTTTTTTCCTTACATCAGAAGTTATTTAAAAAATTAAATGAAGGTAAGAATTAGGAAATATTGATAACAGGAAATTATCTTAAATGTGATATCTTTCAGAGTTGAATGAATCTTCAACGGCATTGTTGTTCAGGTATCCATGACATATTGAGCATCAGTAAGGAAAAAAAATATTTATACACGTAGTTTTAAAGAATAATAAAACGGTATTTTTATGATTTAATTTCCGGATTTTTTAAAAAAAATATATATATTTGGATTTGCGTTAAGGAGTTATCTCAAAAATCTGGTCGTGATACAAGTTTTAGATTTTTCTTTTTGATAAAATGATTGTGCAGTCACCTATCTTTGAGAAAACCTCCAAAGCATTTCCTGATGTTTATACCTAGGTAAATGCATGGCGTCTTGTACATCCTTATTTCTTGCTTGCGTTAACATAGATTGGAACTCTTCTTTTAAAATGTTCTTAAAAGGTAATTTTCCCTCCATTTTTTGTCTTTCCATTTGTTATCGGAAGAATAGGTGACTTAAGTTACCATCAGTGCAGGATTCTGCCAGGATTTTCATTTGCCAAAATTGGGAGAGTGTAACTAAAGTTATGCGGGTTAACATCGATTTTTAACCATAAAATTTTACATTTGGGATGTGTACTCGAGAATTTGGTGATGACACCCCAATTTAGGAAGGGGCTGGCAGAGTCCATGCATCAATGGAATGTAAATAGCTAGAAATACCCTTCCCTATTTCACAATATAGGAATAAGTGAAGTACGTTGCGTTGGATTCAATATTTGTTGTTGCTCCTATATTTGCTTCAAGATTTGCTGTTGGTCATTGTGCATTAATGAAAGTTGCTAACGCTATTTTTTTATATTTTTTTTTGTTACTTTGTTTGATCATTATTCGTTACTTAGTAAATGATAAGGCATCATAGGCTTGGTTATCTACGAGTAATATGAACTGAAACGAAAGTTTAACTTTTAAAATGAATATAATCTTGTTTTGCAGAAAAAAAAATGTCGTTTTTCTTCGCTGAAGGTGATTAATTGATTTTATACTTAACAAGATCAGTACTAATTACTGGGAGTTTATCATTTTCATGTTTGCCAAGAGTCTTAAGTAATATTTGTGTCTGTGTTAACGCTAGTAACGTTTTAAAATGTTTAAATTTACTTTTAAGATTAAAAAAAAACTAAGACACAAAAATCCCATATATGCTGTACTTTAGATACGCCCCCGGATCGTTGAAACAGTGAATGTTAGATTGTATTGGGTTAGCTTAACTGATATTAGTCATCTTTAACTAGGCTTAACACCTCTAGACTTTCGAAATCAAATCCGAAATAATGTACCGAAATAATAAATAATCCGAAATCTGTATGGTGATTTCTAGTCTGGGAGGAGTGTCTAAAGGGGGATCCGATGTATAGCTGAAATAAGCAAGTTGCACAAATCAAAGAAACTATTATACAACATATATGTATAACGTAAAATACATTTACATTCTCCCTCTCTTTCGATTAGCATAAATGCAATGCACCACATTCCAAAATGTATGCGGAAGGCATAATCAAAGGAAGTGAACACACAAATAACTTGGAACTGTGCGGCTTTGGATATGTTTTGGATTGTTTGATTACTTTAAAAAAAACATCTGTAATTCACAGTTTGGCTAGACCCTCTTCAGAGTCACACAAGAGATATCGCCGAACAAACTCCTGGGACCTTATTTTCGGATTTAAAAACAATCTAAAAGATGTTAAATTCTAAAAGAAACCGGTTACACGCTTAGAGTAAGGAATCTTCTTTTCTCATACTCTAAGGTTAAATGGTACAGGTTTAAATTATATAACCTAATTTTTTGTAGAT
The DNA here is from genome assembly GCA_022664845.1 of Lepisma saccharinum. Taxonomy (NCBI): domain Eukaryota; kingdom Metazoa; phylum Arthropoda; class Insecta; order Zygentoma; family Lepismatidae; genus Lepisma; species Lepisma saccharinum. The sequence goes on from JAGDQP010044632.1 coordinate 9,022, forward strand.
TAGTTCTGCCATCATTCTTTTATACTTTAAAAGTGATACGCACCACTAGGATGCTATATATTTCGATAAAGAAAGAAATAAACTCACGAAGTGAGCAGTACTTAACGCCTAACTTGCGTTTAGATTACTAAAAAAGATAGCGGTCGTAATTTGACGCTGATTAAAATTTAAAAATGCGTTAAAGGTAACTGGCGTTTGCATTGCTAAAATGATTTCGATTAACGTTAACCATGGTAAAATGTTAGTAATGTAAACAAGTCGACATAGTCAGCATATTCCACAATAAGTCGACCGTAGAAGCATCTTTCTTCTAGTTCCACTGAGACAAGACTAAGATAACTGCGTCCTGTCTAGCGTATGCAAAAATATTGTGCAGTGTTGCAAGCTTCACACTTCTATTACAGCTTTTTTTGTCAATCCATGCAGCTGATAAAAAAGCGGGTTTCATGTTTCAGTAAATGTAATTCTCATACTACTAAGGTTATTTCGGATTAAATTGCGATTAATGTTTCGAACTAAATTATTGTGAAGGATAATTGTTGAAAATTAACTCGGAAACTAAAAACAAATATTGAAAACATGTCTTAAACGTGAAAATGGAGTTGCATGACGTTAAGGCTATTTGAAGCTTAAATAGTATTAATTATGAAAGTGAATATAAACTGGCCCAGTTATAAGAAGTGTTTTAAGAAACAAATAGTAACAATGAAAGTAATTTCGGGCTTATCTCTTGTAAGAAACAATACAGTTTCACAAACTGCCCCATTTGTGGAGAATGATCCACGTGAGCCTCTAATTGGGGACTACTCAAAAAAAAAACTAGAAACAAAACCCAGTATATTATCCATAGTATCAAAAAGGACTCGTGGTGCCATCTAACTTATCGAGCCGCCTTGTCTGGAGTCAGTAAGGTCGGCTTTTCTTGCAGGCACTCACCACGTGCTTTGTTTGCGATTTCTAAGAATAGCCAATAGAAACGCATGTTACAAGTAACACGTACTTAAACACAAGTTTCAATTGTCTATTCAGCCAAATCACAAACAAAGCACGTGACGAGCGCCTGCAAGAAAAGCCGACCTAAGGTCTCCTGAGGCAATGTTGCAGGATCAATATAATATGAAACTTTGCAGACGACGGGCTTACACACAAGTGGCGCTAGTATCGAAGTTGTAAGCAAACATCTCGTTGCTACACTTCTGAGAGCTGATTTTCATGAAAGTTTGCGTTGCTTGCCATTTGGCTGGATAACCAAATAATACGTAATAGGGGGGCCTTAAAACACGCATTTCAATTGGCTATTCATCCAAATCGTAAAGCAAGCAAGCAAGCAACGCAAGCTTTGATGAAAATCAGCCCTTATTGTTTTGTTGACAAGCGCGCTCTAGCTCACGTCACGACATTTCGGCTCACTAAGAACTAGAAATTGAGATCATTTACCTCTCGCTGTTTCATCTCAGTACCTTCATATCGCAGTATAAAAATAATGACTACAGGTGATGTTAACGTGGAAACAGTACTTTCGTTTTTGTTTTTAGAAAGTAGTGAAATATAATATTATCGTGCTTTACTTTCTTTAAGGAAAATAATCTTTGTTGCATTGGTAATGGAAAACACTTTATTATTTTTATCAATTATGATATAATTGCTTTTATTTTCTGTTGTTTTTCAGTAACTTGTGTTAATTTTCGCTTCCTGGTTGTTATTGCTGTTAACAAACAACGAACCTAAAAACAATAACTTAAGGTTCTTAAAAGAATTTGCTTAAGTCTGAATCCTTAATTGAATTGAACGTTATTCAGGTATTTTTGGCTCAATCCGGGATAAGTTAAGGGGAAATTCGTGGGAGTGACACTCCCCATGGCAGAATCCCTGGTCCAATAGACTTGAAACTTTATACGCTTGTGTGTTTTGATGACAATACAGATATCAATTGTTATTTTTTTTAAATAATAATTGATTGAAATCCAAGATAGCAGTAGTAGCCCCATTTTTGAAAATTTCTTCTCTACAAAAACGCCTGGCAGTTTCGCAGCCCGCCACACGGCACTGCTTTCCGGTGTTACCTAACATTACAGGATACTACTTAATCAATAGATTTCAGATTTGAATTCGAATTTAATTTTTAAGGCTTTTGGCAACTTTGGAGCCTTTAAAAAATCGTAGACCTGGTTTATTCGGAACGGAATCTTATTTTAAAGAGTACTTAAAATTACATTTTGTTGGGGATGCGTATGCAGAAAAATGATAGCCCAAAATAGTAGGTTTCAGGTATTTTCCAGAAACTTCGAATTTGAAATGTGTAAATGGAAATTTGGCGAGGAGACGTGTAAGAGTGCTTTTAGTCTTCAGCAGCGAATGTTGGGAAGCCTTATATCACCACTATGTCCGTCTGTCGACAACTTTCGCCTCAGGAACTACCAGGGCTTCTGTAAGGCTATTCAGTTTGGGGCTGTAAAGTCAAAGTTGGGGACTGTAAGAAGATTTTGCAGAATTTATATCGATATTTAATAGCAAAAATGTTAAAATACCGCAAGTAGGGGTGCCCTACAATTTAGATGGGTGACACCTACCCATTGAGGGGTCTGGAACAATCCCTGGGAAATACTAATACTACGTAGGTGGTTGAGGTGTCATACGAGAGGTTTCGGCAAAATGAATTCAAAGCTACATCGTATAAGGTTTGTCCGTCAGCCTGTCGATAACTTTCAACTCAGTAACTACAATGGCTATGAAAGTGGTTGAGGTGTCTTTCGAAAGGTCTTGGTTAGACGAGTTCAAAGCTGCATAGATCATATCTGCCCGTAGACAAATTTCAACTCAGGAACTGCTAGGGCTACGAAGGTGGTTGGGGTGTCTTTAGGAAGGTCTCAACGAAACTTTCCTAACAACTCATAGATCATCCAAATTGGAAGCTCGCTGCTGAAGACTGATGGTAGCACATGACGGGCGGCTCTGGCAATATTTCTGGTGAGGTTCCTATTAATCAACGTCAATAATTGAAAACCACATATCATAAAAGTTGTATACTTGAAAAGGCAAATTTCTATCTACTGATATAACCACTTCAGTGTTCTTTGACTATTTTTTTTACCAGTTCGGCCAGTAAGTACCCTTTCCTTTAAAAAAAGGCGATGTCCTGCGGAAAATTGAAGTAAAACACAAGAAAGAGAGAGAGGATGGAGGCAAAAGATGTTTGGATGGAGGAAGGATGGACGAAAAGAAGTTCTCATTAGCCGAGAATGTCGAAGAGGTCAATGTACGCACGCATTGCATGCAGGACCAAAGCCACACGCATACACCTCTTTCCATGTTTACAACAAGCAATTCTTTCTTTGTCGAGAAGTAAATTGTCGTTTGTTTTTATTTTTCACCTGAAACTGGCCTTCGTTGTGGATACAAGCGGGTGGGGAGGTCGAGGGGGGAGAGAACATTTCGCATTTCTTTTTAACTCATTTTATATTCGAGGGAGGGGGATTGCTTTCCCATATCTTCTTCGTTTCTTCGATGCATGTTGACTAATAAGATGGCTCAGCATTAGCGTGGGAGGTCTGAAACAATTGAAAAATCCCTCTTTTGGCAAAGTATTTTCCTTTATTTTGTATGAAGTAAATGGCAAAAAAGTCTCCAGTTTAAATTGCCGTGTATCGTCTTCTCTATTTCCCTATGCTCAGTAATGTCATAACTATTATCACAAAGTACCGTATTTGCCAGCGTATAGGGCGCACCGGCGTATAAGACGCATCCCCTTTTTGAGGGCGATTTTCGGGGGAAAATCTCATGTACGTTAAAATTCCATTAGGTAGGTAATTTATTTTCTGCATTCGTTTATTAGTATTTAATTTATTTAGGTTATTTAACGACTAACTTGCTGCGTTTTGCTTCCTTGAGTTCATCTTCTTGTCTTCTCCAGGTGCGAATTACCTTTTTCGTTGGTGGTGGCCCAAAAAGACGTTCTGCGGCTCTATTCCCATTCTCTTTAGCATAATTGGTAACTTGCAATTTGAAAGATATCTCGTAACTATGCCTGCCGGACGGGATCCGGAAGTTTCGGTGCAGGAAGTTTGGGAGCACGGAAGTTTCGGTGTAGGAAGTTTGGGTGCACGGAAGTTTCGGTGCAGGAAGTTTGGGAGCACGGAAGTTTCGGTGCACGGAATTTTCGGTGTGAGGAAGTTTCGGTGCAAAGATTAAAATACCTTTTGATTATAGAAAGGCTTGTTAAACTATGAACTTGACCTTATTGTTGATCAGTTAATACTCTTATTGATGTACTAATTAATGAAATTATTCGAAATTAAACTAGCAAATTACTTTAAAAATTAGTTTCGACATTTTGAATTACTCTACTGGTGATACCACAGATACCATCAGTTTGGTTCCCTGTGGTGATACTTTCGAAATGTGCCTAAGTGCTTAGAAAGTAAACAGGACTCTTAGAACTGCAGGATCATTAGAAAAAAAATACAGAATTTGTAAAAAATCACGTAGAAGTCAATAGGCTTAAGGGGTCACGCAATTAATTTAACGTAAGCATTCAAGGGGAATGAGTTCAAGCATGACTCATTTTATCTGACAATAAGGGAAGGCGATCAGAGTGTTTTCAGACGATATAATGATAAAAAAAGGCAAGGTTTTATCATTAACGAGGGGGATGCCCGGGATTACCCCCCCCGGCAAATAAGTTTCCCTCCCAGACAAATTTATTTTTTGTCCCTCCCAGGGATAAATTTCTTCCCCCTAGAAGATGTTTCGATCAAGATTAACTAGAAAATCGAAACATTTTTATTTGGCAGAAGTTGAAACTATTTCAGTACAAGGGTATATGAACTTTTACTGGCAGTTAAGAAGTAATTTTTTTGTGATGTTTATGAAATAGCTTAATGTGAAAGATTTTGTATGATTGATTTGATTTGGTAACCTCCTATTGGAAAATGGGACTCTCTTTTCGCTGGTCTAGTGTCGCTTACTGCTGATCGTGGGGTTTCTGAGTTCGATTCCCGGATCTGCCAAGAGACTTTTTCCAAAGCGAGAGGATCTAGAACGGTGCCCACTGCCCACCCAGCATGGTCATGCAATTGGGGAGCTGCTGTGAATAAAAGACAGTGGCAATCACTGTTGAGAGCTTCGGCTCTCCTCTCCCAAACCGTCAGGTTAGCGTGCTAGCAGTAGACCAATTCGTCCCTTCGGGAGAGGCCTCATCCAGTAGTGGATTGAAAATGGCTGTAAGTTTTATATATATCCCTTCACAATATTTCCCTGAAAATACTGAAAAAAAAATCCCGCCCGCCAAGTTTACTTTCAAACTTACTGAAAATAAGAACATAAAAGTGCCAAAACGATTCAACAGAATTTCCCGATCTTTTGTCCTTTCCACCTTTCACCCTTCATCATGTGGCCCAGATTTTCCCGTTTTCCGGGAAATTTCCCTCCACCAACACCACTTCCCCGTTAATGTCACAAAGTAAATACGTATATACAATATTTTGTGCTATTATATACAGCAGTGATTCTCAATCTTCTTTTGTTCACGGCAGACTATTCTTTGTAGTGTGTTCCCGCGCTACACTAACGTAAGAGTTGGCAACAATGCGGAGACTTGGTCACTAATATTCTATTTTTCTTTAAAAATTAAATAATGGTAATTCAAATCAAATATTTTATTGTAAGGCGTAAACAAACCAATCATTTACCGGTAAAATAAATATGTTTAAGCTCGTGAATATTTTTTTCTTATTCCTTTTCCAAATAAATATTGAGCGAATTATTTGAATTATTTTTGTCAGAAGTTTCACGGCACACCTAATAAATTTCTCAAAATGCTGATAGCGCCCATAAAATTCATTTTATTTTATCTTACCTAACTAATTTCGCGGCACACCTGTTAAGAACCACAGGAATTTGATCAACAAACTTTGCAGATGCAGTCCTGACAAAAAAAAAAAAAGCAAACTGTCTTTATCATTTTGTCGAATTCCGTTTCGTTTTCGAGATAGTCCGAGATACAGGGTTTCCAACTTAGACGCGACTCCTTACTATGGCGAATAAAAATTAATATTTCTCGATAAATTATAATCGGTGCATTAAAAGTAAAATTACGATTTTGGGGAATTAATACCTATGAATAGGGTAGATATTGGAAGTTAAAATGTGATGGTATCTAGTTAACACCATTGCCAAGGTAATATAGAATAATAATAAATCACAGCCATAATGAATCCACTACTGGATGAGGCCTCTCCCCGGAGGGAGGAGTTGGTCTACTGTTCCCACGCTGACCAGACGGGTTGGGAGAGGAGAGCCGAAGCTCTCACTGTGATCGCCTCTGTCTTTTATTCACAGCAGCTCCCCAGCTGTCCTCACGATGCTATATATAAAGCTTTCTTTTTCTTTCTAATGGCACTACATCGAAGGTTGAACATTAAAAATGTTCCTTTTTTTAAATATTTCATCTCGTTTATTCACATAGAGGATACAAAATTCCAATAAATAGACAGAGTGGCATTCAAAAAAAAAAAAAGAAAAAGCTGGCAACTCTGTCAACATGATAGCATGACATTTTTACTTCCAATATCTACATTATTCCTATAATTCCCCTCCAGGAAAAGGCCATTTTATTTTAATGTGTCGTTTATGATCAACTGATAAATATTCATTTTATTTAACGTTGAAAGAAGTCGCTTTTGTCTCCAAGTTGAAAATCCTGTAGCTCGAAAATGAAATAAAACTTGGGAAATGATCACCAAATATTTTTTTTCTTCTTGTTTTTGGTGTCAGGAATTCACCTGGAAAGTTTGTCGCTTTCTACATCAGGTATAGAGATG
>JAGDQP010044633.1:0-15839 GCA_022664845.1 Lepisma saccharinum
ACTGATAAACTAAAAATATTTCTGCGTCTGGCAAGAGCAGCTAAAGTTAGATTAAGGTTCTTAGAAAATATGCTTGTCTTTCTATTTCACGAAAGAGCATGAATTAACTAAACTATGTTGCATGGGAGGTAAACCACAAGTGTATAAGAAGCGTATCTTTTCTGAATGTTATCTAATATTGTATATTCAAGTAATAATTTGAAATAAAATATTTCTTCATTCCTCATTATACACTGATTTCATATGCTTTGAAACGAAGTAATCATTTCAGAAATAAATGACAATATAAATAGTTGGAAATGTGAGCAAGATATGAATGTCTGTTGTCCTTAGCGTGTTTAACTAGGGGTCACGAATTTGATTTCAGGTACTGGCAGTAATTTTTTCAAGCCGTCCGGATCAGTGCTCAACCGCTATTATCATGCAATTCGAGAAATGCTATGAACAAAAATAGTAACAATTACACAGTTAAGTTTTTCTGCGAATTCTGTCAAAATATTTACTTTAAGGGCGGTTTGAGCTATCTTTTACAATCAATTTGGGTATCAAAATCTGCTTTATATTTCTACCCAGCTCCAAAAGATAAGGGAGGTCAAGTATGGGACCATATCCTAAGTCAAAAATATGTGGAGTCCTACATGCACATTTCCCCATTCACATAAAAAGCATATTTAATTCCAAACACTCTTTATGCATTATAATCAGGCAACCGAAGTGCCTATATTAAACTGAATGTCCCATTCTTAAAACTTAATCAGTTCACCTAGCTTAGAGAACTTCAGTTCAAGACCTGCATTAAAGCAAAACAGCTATCATCATCATTTGTAATAATTTAAAATGCATCAGTATTTTATTTGACCATGGTAAAGTTATCGCTTGGCATTCAGGACACACGAACATCAATTCTAACATTTAACAAAACACGAAATAATGCAATTCAACAAGGAAAAAACTATCTTTATGAATTCTCCTGTTGCACTTATCGTTAACTTCTCAAACTACTCCGTTGTGGGTTCCATTCCCAATACCGACATCAAATTTTATGAAGAAGCTTTTCTCTGAAGCAACACAAATGCTGTGTGTTCATGTCATAAGAATGAATCTCGAATTTCATTAAGGTCTTCTTTCCAACATCCTCTCTCCTACAATATTCCGCCTTGAGTTCAATAGGCCATATGTAAGTTCAAATTACAAATATTAATACAAAAATCAGATTAGGTCCCTGACAAATAACAAAACTCTCCCGTTCAGGTTGTAAATTCAATAGATCATATTAACGCACAAAAATACTTTATAACATGACTAAAAATCGGAATAAGAGAAGCGGTTGCAATTTCGAGTTCCGGATGGAACATGGATATTTTAATTCTGCATTTTAACTAAAACCTTATGGACAGGCCAAAGTCAAAAGAACGTATATAGAATACAGTATGAAATATCACTTTCTATTAAAAACTACAAAATGATTAAAAAATAATTAAAGTATTTACTTTTCAGTCTGATAAAAATATAAGTTGAAACTTTGCGTTTAACTGTATACGATATCAAAGGGCAGTATGAAATCACAAAAACAACAAATTGTTCGCTCGCTTTCTAAACGAAGATAGCTAGAAAATAAAATGACACCGTCATTGTCAATACACACACACACACACACATACACATACATACACATACACACACACATATATATATATATATATATACCGAAGTAAAAACGTTTTAGATTTTTCCATCGCGTTCTTTAAATTTTGTCTTCCCGATTTTGAATTTTTAAAAAAGTTCTATTTATTTCTATTTCAGGTGTTCACTTAATTCGTTCCGCCAAAAATCGTTCGGTTGTAAACAGGACAATAAAATCTGACCATCTCAATTCAGTTTTATGACTCCATCTATTTGTGCAAAAACATTTTTCATTTAAAGGATCGCAAACAAGGGGGAAAGATTCTGTGTATCTGAAAATAAAAGTACCAGATGGGTAAAAGCTTATAAACCTTAAACCTTGTAAGGTAATAAACTATTAGCAAACACGAACCCTACTGGTAATCCTAGTGTCCATATCAAATCTGTGTCTTCACAGAAATCTAATTTACAATTTCATAGTTTTATTGCGCTCTTTATGTAGAGCGTCCCTTTGTCCCCTCTTCACAAAAGGTTGTTTGTAAAACTAAAGAGCTACGTCACTGGGGTCAATGTTTATAAGCTGACACATATATTTCAAAAATAAATGTTTCTACAAATAATTAAATTTCGAGAACTTTCTACCTGTTTCCAAACAACGTATTTTAAAGTTTGAAACTCACCTTTCTTCTGGCACTTTCTAAAGGCCCAGTTTAATAAGGCGATTCTATTGATTAACAAAGTATAGAATATTCTCGATCGAAGGCGTGCTAGTGTACAGCTAAGGGCTATTTGAAAAAGTTTTCTATTGGTTAGTATAAATTTCAATATAGCACAATGTTCCAGAAAAATCTTGTTTATTTTCATCTTTTCCGCAATACACAAATGCTGTTAGTATAACCCAACCAACCATCTACTACGTATAACTGATGCCTCTTATAGTACAACTCTATCTTCGATCATCCCATACTACACACGATTATGATGGTAAATAATAAAAATATTTCCAAGAGTATTAAATAAAGAAAATCTTTCTCTTCTCACGAATTCTGTATCATATAAATTACTCCTTTATTACTTCCTTCTATCATAGAAGAGTACAGGGCAAGTCGGGGGTGAACTCTGAAAGGCCAAAATAATTGAGTTTTATATCAATTTATGAAATTTCATCCATGCTAAATACAAATCATGTTCAAGGCTACCGTATTATTTTAGTATCTCGCAAACAGCGTACGGCAATGGCGGACAACGCCGCGAGTAATCGTTGCCTGGACCGTATCATCGGTTACGGTACTACGGCAGTAAATATAAGAAATGTTCGAGTTATTCAAATCAATAATTAATCAAATCGATTATCAATTTCATATCAACTTCATTCCAGTTCTATGCTTTCCATAATCACCATAGTCCAAGGAGACCTCACCCTACTCTTCTAACATCGTCCTTCAACAACCTCAGCCTGCCACATCCACTGGTTAAGGCTACAAACCGGTTTAAACACGTTCGCCATTTTAGGGCAAAGTTTATACAGTAACTACTTATACTCATAGTTCAAAGTCGAAATGTAAGCTCTGGAGTACAGGACAGACAAGGAACTGCAAGTATCAATTGTGAATTATGGTTGGTTGATCGTTTGTAGGAATCGTAATTAAAATGTAGGTAAATGTGATCCTTTTCTTGATACATCTTAACGCAGTAATTGTGAATCGTAAATAATTTGTCTCCTTAAGTAATGATGAGTGTTTGGGTTAGAGAAAAAATATTTACTTTCTTTGTAATGTCTTTAGTACTGATGATATTAATAAGTTAAAAAATTATTTCTCTTTCAATTTTAGGTGAGTCTTGGATATCATCTTATTATGAGAAGATATGATTTGATTTAGTTAACGTTTTAAAACTATCCAATATGCTGTTCAATCTTAGGTAAGAATTTTATTTATTACCGTTTAGTTTCTGGATACTACATTCAAATCTTAATGATAGATTTAAAATAGTTGCATAAAGACTTTGTCCAGTCGCCCAGCTATTTGTACTGGCCCGAGCTGCATAATTCTTCTTTTTAAATGTTCTTATTTACGCCTAGATATTATTAATTTTTCACATCCTTTTCCTTCTCACCCGCTTTGAATAAATGAGAATCAAAATTTTCTCCTTATGTATTACTTACGGGAGTTCTGTTCGCAGAACCTTAGTCCAGTCACACAGCAATATCTACTAGCCTGATTTTTATGAATATTTTTGTAAAACTTTTGTATTTATTCTTAATATATATTGAAGCGTTCTCTTCCCTCTCCTACTTATCCACTTTGAATAAAGGAGAATCGAAATATCCTTCCTATGTATTTCTTTTGGGACTTCTTTCCGCAGAACATTGTCCAGTCACCGAGCAATTTCAAATGGACTGACTTTCACGAAGTGTTCTAAATTATGCCTGGATATGTTATCAAGCATTCACATTCCTCTCCTCCTCACCAGCTTTGAATAAAAGAGAATCGTAATTTTCTCCATGTGTATTTTTTAAAAGAGATTATTCTGTAGCAATTTTGTACAGTCTGCCAGCAATTTCTACTGGAAGATTTTCATTTTTTTAACGTTCGTATTTATGCTTGCGTTTTCAACGTTCGTAAGGTTCGTATTTTCGTATTATGATTATAATATTAAAAATGAATAATTAATGCATTTGCTCATATCTTTAAAATTATGCTTGATTTCAGCTGAAATTCTCACTATATTGAAAATAATTTATGGCAACTTTAAACCAATTTTGTTCATTCTAAATATAAAACTTTAGCTTATGTCTTGCAATAAGTACTTATTATTTTCTTTTCATATACTTTAATACCTCTATTAAACGCTGGATGAATTCCGAAATGCTAAATAGCACAATAAGTTTGTGGTATATCTCCCTAAATACCAACATGTTTCATATTGACAAAATTCTTTCGCTCTGTGTAACAAAATGTTGTATATGAAGTTAAATATAAAAAAAAATATAATATTAATTATTTCCATTGGATTTTCTGTGGTTTAATTCGAACCTGAAAATCAGTAGTGTAAACCATATATGTCAAGGTTAGTTGTTTATGAACAGCTTGTGTGTGGACAAGTTCCCACTCTACTGAATGCAAACTGATGCCAAGTTGTGGTTTATCTGTAACTGCTGTGTGGATACATTGCAGGCAAGTTCCTTCTGTATTGCGCAATGGGGAGTTAAAGTTTGCCCCGAAAGAGAGTTCTGCAATGTTTACTCTGGAGACGCATAATCTCATAACTCATCAGGCTGTTCTTCGTATGTCGCGCTATTATCGAGTCGAATGTCCGAGAAACAATTTTAGTCCACTGACACATTGTCAGACGACAAACAATACTTTCACAATGTCTCCAAATCCAGTCATTCGTTCCGTACAGAAAAGGAAATAAAATACTGTAAGTTAAAGAAAGATAAGTACAGGCTGGTTTAAAAATACTTGCCAATAGTACAGGATATGCAGATGGATAAAAAGTGTGTTTTGTCGGACATAGCACGGCATTGTCACAAATTTCTTAATATCCCAATAACTGACGAGGTACGCTGTGTCGGCTTAGCGAATTACTGTCGAAGTTCTGACCAATTACTGTCGAAGCTCTGTTATGCAAATGATAATGTGTGCTTGAAATCTTCCATCGTGAAATGACTATAAACATTTCATATCCACCCTTCTTCTCATATAGTGACGGTAACTTGCATGTATAATATAGTTAATATCAAGTTAGCTTTAATATTATAAATAAAGCTACAGTGTTCTGTCTCTTATACAGTCTGATGTTACAAATGTTACGTTCAATTCATGGGTTTTTGAACTCTATGGATATTTCAGTGTATCATTGTTAGGAGATATACATGTTGAACTGGCTTTTCTCTCTCAATAACTTTCTTTCTTTTTTTCTTCGTATTTGAAAACGCATAAATATGAACAAGTCAAAATACTAGTAAAGTTCCTTGAGCAAAAGGGGAGGTGATCAGTAGTGCAATTTTATTGTTTGAGGGTTCTGAGTCGATCCTGGTTCATACCATGTAGACTTTCTAGTAAACAATGACTATGTAATAGTTTTCACAAGGTTCTCACCTTTTCTCGCACATTCTTCACTCTAGCAATTGTCCTATTCAGCCTGAGCCAAAGTTTTCTAAGGGTTTAAGGGCAGTCCTGATAACTGGTTAACAAAGTAAAACAGCTAAGCTTGTCAGCGGAACTGTTAAACTAATAGTAAAATATACAACAATCCTAGTTTAGTAATTCTATATTCATAGCAATATAGAAGACTTAACGTACCTTAAAAGGAAAAGTACCTGGCTCTTTAACTTCCTGTATTAACAGAAGTGAAATAAGAAAAATGAGCCAATTCCCAATCTTCTTCATCTCTACGTAACTTCTTCCCTAAGTTAAAGGAAGAGTGTATATACTGCAAAAATAACATACGTCTTGAATGCATGCTAGTATATTACATAGGCAAGTGATCGTGTAAATATGAATCGCTAACAAAGTGCAGGAGGCAGTCCATTAACTTAACATCTAATACCTCAGTACGTATTAAAAGACAACAAAAATGTACGATATATTACATACTACTAAAATATAATCAGCTCTACATCTTATAAACAAACTTGATCCCTCTGATGATGTCTTCATCCACTTCATAACTGAGCTAACGTTATTGTTTTAAATTTACGGCATCAAAACACAAGATCAATAATACATCATTCAATCATTAGCAACCAGTACAATATATAATGATATCAAGTAATTAAGCGTGAGTCACCTAATGATGTCAGCATCAACATCCCGCTCTCATAATGAGCCATGACGCTTTAGGTTAACTCATAATCAATCGTAAGGTCAATAACACCACCCACTATCAAATAGGATAATAAATAATGACCTCAAGTAATTGAGCCACGGTCCCTTAATATCATAATGTCGCTCTCGTAAACACTTATGATCCCTTTAAATTAATTCATAATCCAATATAAGATTAATAACACCATATACAACCACTATCAAACATTACAATACATAATATTAACGCATAATCAAACGTAAGGTCAATAATACCGCAAACAACTATTATCCAACAGTATCATAAATACTTACGTCAAGTAACTGAGCCATGGTCGCTTAATAATATCACCATTATGTTACTCTGACAAACACCTATGATCTCTTCAGGTTAACTCCTAATCAAACATAGGGTCAATAACACCACATACAATCATTATCAAACAGTATTATAAAAAATAACCTCAAGTAACTGAGAGATAGTGAGAAATGAAAGAATAGCACCTTCAAATAGAATAAGAGGAATGCAGGCGATTTTCCATGGTGCGTGAGGTTTTCATCCCTGGATATTAATTCTAAATATTATGGGAACCAAGAATAAAATCTTAGTATTTCTATCCAAAGATATAGTGTTTAGTTTATCAGGGGATACTTGGTATTTTCCCTGGTGCGTGAGGAATTCATCCCGGGTTATAAATTCTGAAAATAATGGGAACCAAGAATAAAATCCTTGGTATTTCTACTTAAACATGCAGTGTTCCATTTATGAGGAAATGCTGGGGATGTTTCCTTGGTGCATGAGAATTCCATTCCTATTTTTTAATTCGGGAAATCATGGTAACCAGGGATACAATCCTAATATTTCTACCTAAGCATTTATTGTTCCTAGGTTTTGTCGGGCATTTTCCCTGGTGCGTAAGGATTTCATCCCCGATTATTAATTCTAAAAATCATGGCAATCAGTGATAAAATATTAGCATTCCTACCTAAACATTCAGTATTCCTAGGGGATACCAGGGATTTTCTCTGGCTAATGAGGATTCAGCAGGAGCATCAGTTCACGCAATCATGTCTAAAATTTAAATGATACATAGTCTCTCATATTCAGTGATCGGTTTATCAAAGGATGTCTGGCAAGGGATGTCGGGAAAGTGGTAAGCGGGGATCTGAATGTATTATACTCGTATATCGTTGGAAAGGTCAGATTGAGTACACGTTACATGTGAAATATCTCGCTTGAATTGGGCCTGTAGGAGGCATGGCGACCATTTGAAGATCCGAAAAATGCACGCCCCGAAACACCAGAAAACGTGGACAAAATAGGAAGCTGTGTTTCAATGTGTATGAGACTGGGTATATATACTGTAGATTTAAAAGGTGGCTTATTACGGAACTGACATCACATTTGTAATATTCAAAATGGAGGATCCAACATGGCGGACACAAATTACAAGAAATAGCTATAGATCTGAAATTGGGTATAAAGAGATATTCGACGTCGCTAATTATTAATCTGACACCAAAATTGTAAAATTCAAAATGACGGATCCAACATGGAGGACACGGCGGATCCAACATGCATTGCATGTTCTTGTGTATTTTGTCGTAAAAGCCTGTGTTACACCTGTTTTTTGACCTCTATTATTATCATTTACACTCTTTCCCTCATCCTCTTACACGTATTTAACGCACAACAACGCATATCTAGGGGGATCAAAGTGTAAACGGAATCATGTGATACCGGACAGACAGTTGTGGAAGCATAACGCATTTTATAATCCAAAACTCGCACATTAACATTGCCATTTCAATGCGGTTCGAAACACCACTATATGTGGACAAACGTCATTTTCTAACTGAAAGCTCTGTTGTATACTACAACAAACTCCCTCTTTATTATCACGAATCAGCCGCCCCTACTTACCCCGTTACATACTATACGTATTTTTCTACTACATGTGTAATAATCACATATGTTCGTTATATTCATATTTTGTGCACACTTTTTTCCGCTATTTTGGATCCGTCACATTCCATTTTACAATTTGGCTATTGTCTTCGCATTCAGCGCCACCAAGACCTCTACCTACCCGTTTTCCGATCTATAGCACTTATTTGCATTTTGTCCGCCATATTGGATCCGCTTTTTTCAGTTTTTACAATTGTAGTATCCAATCCATAATTAGCGACGTCGAATATCTCTACATACCCAATTTCAGATCCATAGCTTGTTTTCTTTGTAACTTGTGTCCGCCATTTTGAATATTACAAATGTGATGTCAGATTCGTAATAAGTCACCTTTTTAATCTATATATACCAAGTCTCATATACATTGAAACAAAGCTTCCTATTTTGTCCACGTTTTCTGGTGTTTCGGGGCGTGCATTGTTCGGATCTTCGAATGGTCGCCACGCCCCTACAGGCCCCATTCAAGCGAGATATTTCACATGTAACTTGTAATCGGTCTGACCTTTCCAACGATGTTTAACACATGCAGGTCCCCGCGTACAACTTCCGCGACTTCCCTTATGAGATTTTCCCGAGGATCATGATTTGATTCTCGGTTCACTCAGTCATGTCTAAAATTAAAATAATTCATCCTCTCTCACCCTTCCAATTTTCACTTTACACTCACCCCCAGGATACTCAAAATAATAAAGATAAAAAAAATACCAAAATGAAATGATAACAATGTTATTTTCCGCTAAATAAATTATCGCGCTCGTTAAATTAAATAATACACTGGTTCAACTCAAGTTACACAGAGAGAAAGATTCAGTAATGTTCTCTATCGTCCACTTCTCTCAAGTATCAGGAAATAAGAAAGTTAAAAAATAAAATATGTAAACATGATAACATAAAGTCAGCAACTGCCCTCTTGTAATCTCAATATGTAAACGTGATAAGGTCAACAAATATTCTGACTAATTTCACTTATAACTTCTATCTTCTAAAATAAACACACTTAATGTTAATATGTATACACATAGAAACATACGGTCAGCAAGTGCCCTCTTGTCATCTCAATCCGAACAAAAACACCAGAGGTGCAAAAAGTGGAGCCAAGTTCTTTAGCCCTAAAAAGGTGTGAAATGGGAGACGGATGAGCCAAGTTCCTTGGTGACAGCATGTAACAGGAACAAAGGAACTTCGCGCGAGCTGGCAACAGCCTTAGGGTTGGTGGCGGTGGACGTAGTGGGTTTTAGGATCCCCACCACCCTTATAGCTTGAGGATCATGAACATTGCCACCTCGCGCCAAGTTCCTTTGTTCCTGTTACATGCTGTCACCAAGGAACTTGGCTCATCCGTCTCCCATTTCACACCTTTTTAGGGCTAAAGAACTTGGCTCCACTTTTTGCACCTCTGGTGTTTTTGTTCGGATTTCACAGCTTTTTGTACGTGTATAATATATATCTCGCTCGCTCGGTCTCGTTTAGGTCCTCACCCCTCGCAGCTGGCTGCGCCCCCAACTTCGAGTTTTTGGGTACTTACGCCCCTTTATCGTAACCACTCTCCAGGACACTGTGCTTGCAGGTTGCAGATTTTTTCCCGTACCCACCACCCGTGGGAATGAGATATTTATTGAAACATAGGGAAGCTTTGCCATATTTATTGTAACCTACTTGTGATGATACACCTTTATAGCAAATTTGCTTCCTGCTGACGGCCCTAAAATCCACCACCACCAACCCTAAGGCTCGAACATCATCTGGTGGTTTGCTCGGATTTCACAGCTTTTTATACGTGTATATATACTGGGTTCGCCTCGCTGGGTGTGCTGCTCCAGAATTCCGTGTGCGCCCCAACTTCAAATTTTTAGGGCTACGCCCCCTTTATTGTAATCAGACTTTCTGGGGGCACCGCTTCATGTTGTGCAGACCTTTTCCCATATCGCCTCGGGGGCTGCACGCTCACAGCGGTGGTTTGATCGATTTATTGAAACATTTTCGTGATGGTACACCTTCATACCAAATTTCGTTTCTCTAGCTTCAGTGGTTTGGAAAATGGTATTTGGGCGGCTATGTTGAATTAAAGAAAGTGATTTTTAAAAAGTTTTCTTACATTGCCGTTACCTACTTGTGATGGTACACCTTCATACCAAATTTCGTTTCTATAGCTCGAATGGTGTGGAAAAAGTTTTTGTGCGGCCATTTTAATCCAAGTTAACACTTTTTCAAAAATGTAAATTATTCCTAAACTACTCTTGTTAATACACCTTTATGCCAAATTTCGTATCCCGAGTTCAAACGTTCTGGAAAATGGATTATGAAGTCAGCAATTTTGGATTCAAAATGATGTCTTTGCAGATATTTTGTAATCTACTAGTGATTATATACCGTCATACTTCGAAATTTCAATTTTTAACATCTTTTTTCTTACAGAACCTCAAAATCGCTGACTTCGCAATAAACTCTTGTTCCTGTATAGCATGCTGACGTTTTGTGACACGCGGAACTCGGCTGCATGCACTGCAGTACGTGTTGATACTCCCCTCGATTCGCTCGCGTCGCTGCGCCAAGAATCCCACGGCAGGCCGCGCATCGAACTTGAGGAGTTTGGAGGAACTGCGTCTTTTTATCACAACCAGAATCTGCAGTGCACTGCGCCACATGATGCAGATATTCCCTCATACTCCAGAGCGCTGCGTCCGAATGGGGAAACTTCCACATTCTGCCTATATAACATGCTCCTGAGAGTGCTAACGTTTGTGACGAGTAAAGCTTGGTGGGACACGCAGGAGTATTGGAAGTTGGCGCGAGGAACTAGGTTCATCCATATTCCATTTCACCACTTTTTAAGGTTGAAGGAGATGACTGGACAGTTTGCACCCCTGGTGCTTTTGCTCGTATTTCGCAGCTTTTTACACTTGTGTAATGTATATACTCGCTTCGCCTCATTGGGGCACTGCCCCCAGAATTCCAAGATGGCCTCGCTGGGGCGCACCCCTTTATCGCAATCAGGCTCCAGCTGGGAACTATACCCTAGTAGGGGAGACGAGCCGAATTTATTCTAACCTACTCGTAATGGTACACCTTCATACCAAATTTCGTTTCTCTAGCTTCAGTCGTTATAAAGTGGGGCTTAGGCGGGCATTTGGGATAAAAGATGGACACATTTTTAACGTTTTCTTATATTTTCGTGACATACTCATGATGATACACTGTCATACCAAATTTCATTTCTCTATCTCGAACGATGTGAAAAATGGTATTTCAGCTGCCATTTTGAATCAAAGATGGTGAATTTTTTAAAACATTGTTAAGTGTTCCTAAACTACTCTTGATAATACATCATTATGCCAAATTTCGTATCTCTGGCTCAAGCAGTTGGAAAATGGATTTATGTCGCCCGCCATTTTGAATCCAAGATGGCGTCTTTAGATATATTTTGTAATATTTTCATAATCTACTAATAATGTTGTACTGTCAAACTAAATTTCATTACTCTAGCGGCGGCCGTTTAGGCTGTGTATTCTTTAAAATTTTAGGGTTGGCGGCCATTTTTAATCCAAAATGGCGACTTTTTCAAATTTTTAAAAAGTTTTCTTAATTTGCTATCAATGATGTAGTTTCATACCAAATTTCACTGTTTTATCTTTAGTCGTTTAGGCTGTGTATTCTTTGAAATTTTAGGTTTGGCGGCCATTTTGAATCCAAGATGGCGACCTTTTCAAAATGTCGGAATTTTTCCTTTATCTACTTATCATCCTCTACCTTCATACCAAATTTCATGTTTCTAGCTTACTTCAAACACCCTAAACAATATGATGAGTGAGTCAGTGAGTGAGTGAGTGAGTCAGTTAGCCTAAAATGTGCAATTTCAGGGATCCACAACTAGAACATAGTTTGAGATACGAATATGAAATTTTGTACATCTGCACATATTTACCATATCTCCTTAACGGCAAAAGCTCATATTCCTATCTTTAACATCTTTTTTCTTACGGGGCCCCCAAATCGTCGATTTTGCCATAAACTCTTGTTCCTGTATAACATGCTTGTGGCAGTGCTGACGTTTTCTGACGTGAAGAACTTGGCTCATGCACTGCCGTGCATGTTGATGTGTAAACATGATAAAGTGAACAAATGATCTATTTCAGTTACAACTCATATCTTCTAAATAAACATTCCTAATCTTAATACGTACACACATGATAACATAAGGTTAACATGTGCCCTCTTGGAATCTCAATATGTAAAGATGATAAGGTGAACAAATATTGACTAATTCCAGTTACAACTTCTATCTTCTAAATACATTCATAATGTTAATATGTACAAATGATAGCATTAGGTCATCGAGTGCCCTCTTGTCATCTCAATGTAAGGTGAACAAATATTCTGACTAATTTCAGTTACAACTTTTATCTTCTAAATAAACATTTCTAATGTTAATAGGTAAACACATGATAATATAAATTCAACAAGTGCCCTTTTGTAATCTCAATATGTAAACATGATAAGCTCACTTAAGCCTATCTTCTAGATAAACACTCCTAATCTTATTAAATAAACATGATAACACAAGGTCAGCAAGTGCCCTCTCGTTATCTCATTACTTAAACAGCAGCAGCCAATCACAGTGCTAGAAACGGCGGCCATTTTTTCCGAGGATTACCCTTGATAGCCACTGAGCTTATTAGACTTCTTATTTTCAGTGAAATACTCAAGGTCGACATAATCAGCTGTTCGATGTCCATGATTTTAGTGCAATAGGAACTGCTAAAAATGAATTCAATTCAATTACCTCGTTTGAAGTCACTGTTTCGTAATTATTTTTCCTTGTTGTATCACCATGAATGCAGGGTTCTTATGCGCGGGGTCCCCGGTTCCATTCCGGCTCGTGCCATATGGGCTTTGTGGTGGACAAAACCCGTTTGCGTGGGGTTTCCTGTTCCTTTCCAATTTCTTCGTTCCACCAATTCACCCATCATCCATTCGGTCTGTGCCAAAAGTTGCCTAAGGCCTTAAACAAAATTCAAACTATATGCACGGTTATTGATATGTAATGGCTATTTATGAATATATCCACCGATTGTGATTAAATTATCTACGTTTTGTATATGTCATTTCTGTGTTGATCCCAGAGTGGTATTTTAATATGGACGTATAAAGAAAAGTTTTGTTATAACATTTGCAACATAATAATTAAGTGTTATAACTTTTCAGTTGATGAACGAACTTCTATGTATCATATCCTTATGCAACCGATACAACATACGTGTTGGTTAGGTTACATATAAGCAAATATATGGTTAAAAGTGCTGCAATGAAAGTATCATATCCTTTCTTGAAAAACTTCTATGCATTCTATTAAAAATGTGCTGGTATTTAATTCGACATAGCAGTTTTCACTTGACGTCAAGAATGTTTAAACAAGACTGTATCAAGCAGTATAGTTTACAAGAATCAAAGTTGAAATATCCTTGACAGGACAAGAATAGCAAGATTTCAAGCGGGATTTATTAAAGAGAATTACGTATATTTTGACAGTAGTTTTAGAAAATAGTGGGATCTTACCTTTTTCCTGTCTTTTTTCTATTATGCATCCTATTCTCTTGTCTTGTGGTATAGTTAAAATTTATCGCATTCGCTTGTGGATGGATTTGAGCCTGGGACCTTGTAATGTGCTGTCTGTCGCTTTAATCATTATGCTGCTGGGCCATCTGTTGAGAAAGAACGTTAGTTATGTATTTCATTAACTCAGACATGGAATTTAGTGGCGTATAGGAACTATTATCATTACAGAATGACTTTAAGCACGGAGCGTGTAGAAGTTTCATGTAACACGTGTTAAATTTCATTACACAGATTCTTTCAAGACGCCTTGCTACTTCTAGACTGAAACATGTGCAACTGCATAGCTCATGAATCAGTACAAGACGGGGTTATTAATATCCTTTTCGGGATGATTTCATTGCGTTTAAAAATTCTAACCTGACGTTTCTTTACTATTGCCGTGAATTTAGTAAAATGTTGGAAAACGCAAAGGAATTAAAAGGGAGCAATTATTTAAAAGTACAAGGAAAAAAAAGTAAAGAGAAATTGAAAGATCACCTCGCAGGGATTTGAACCCGGATGGCCGGGTAGCCGTGCGGTCTACGGCAGTAGGACAACTACTCGAAGGTCCTGGGTTCGAGTCCCGGCAGGGGTATGGATGTGGATTTTGGGAATGGCTAAAGGGGGAATCGTGACGAGCCGAAGTCCAAAGTTACTAGACTGGCCCATGTAAAAATAAAGTTTACCAAAGTTTTTACCAGATGTCCGGTCCAGTTGTCAGATGCTTTAACCATTACACCAAGCTAACGACTCGCTATCTCTTGCTTTGCACTGTTGTTTAAGCTTCACGTAGTTCACCACAGTACCTCTCCCACTCGCAAATTTCCTGAATTGAGTCACTCCACATGCGATTTGACTTCAACGCACTGAGACGGTAGCAGAAGTGCAACGAAAAATATCATTTTTCAACTGTAACAAACTTCCTTGCATAGTTGCTTGTTCCAACAAGCTTGGCTTAAGGCTGAAATTGGTCAGCTATAACAAGCAAGAATGTTGTTCCAACAAGTTCGTTTTGTTCTCTTCACAAATTTCAATATATTATATCGAGTATGACAAATGAAAGAAAGTGACTGGGAACCTTGTCATAAGCTACCATGCTATCTGGGAAAATATGTTAGTAAATTAAAAATAGTGAACCTTCTCCAGGAATGGACTAGCACATTGTAAATAAATTCTGATAAACCAAATTGTAAAGAAAACTTATTTACTAATGGTTAACAACTTTTTGGAATCGGAGCAAAATTACAGCTCTACAGCTTAACAGTCCAACAGCCCTTTATTATCAAGTCGATTCAAACAGATTTTAAAATATTTGATAAATTTTGTTAACTGCTATGTTTATTTCTTTGAACTTCATTTTTAAAGCAATTTGTTCTTAGTTCAATAGTTCAACTTTCTTTATTGAAAATCACAATTAAGTGGGTGAATAAAAAAATACTACTACTTTGTGAAAATAAATTAAATACTCATGTTTTAATAAGACAAATTAGCAGTCATATATTTATAGGGCTGTCAAAAATATTGATATACCGAAATCGATATCGCTATTTTGGAATACCGAAAATTTGGTTTCACACATACCAAAATACCGATATACCGAAATACCGAACAATATCAATATACTTAACAAATTCCTTTGCAATTCTGAAAAAATGAATACTAATAACTTGTATAGATGAAGTAGTATGGCAGAGCTGAAACCAGGTCAGTTTTGGTGACCCGGTCTAACCCGGACATACGTGATCCTGTCTAAAACTTGACCCGATCTATGAATCTTTATTAACTATCAGTAAGATCAGTAGTAGACACCTAGCCTGGTACACCATGATTTAATTACGTATTAA
>JAGDQP010044634.1:0-14208 GCA_022664845.1 Lepisma saccharinum
TAGCACACCTGGTTCGACATTTGAGTACTTTCATGAATAGCTAGCTGATTTGCCCGCCCGTTCATGCAGGGTGAATAAAATATGTTGTCACACCCCATGCTGATGGAGGATGAACTTGCCCTTAAACGGCATCAGGTGTGTTATCTCAGCGACACAAAAACTATGGATTCGACATATAAGACTAATATAAGACGTTTTGTATTATTTTTACATGTCACCCCTTCGCACCCCTACCCCTTCCTAGGGGTGTTAAGGGTATGTTACCTAACATAGCCGTTATTAATGAATTGATAGTCATGCCAAATTTGACCACTTGGAGGTAGTCAACCCGTCGAACAACAGTGTAATGTGGGTTGCAGCGTGCTTTGCTTTGACAATTTCCATTGTTGTTACCACGCCACTGGAATTCAATGGATAATTAGATGGTCGATTATCTCTGAAGATAATAATTTTAGAATCAAAGTGATATGATAACTCCCCAGTCTGGTCCAGTGTCTGATCATGTGCGAAAAATTATTCCAATCGGTCAAGTACTTTATGCGTGATGATAACGCACACATAGTCATTTTCAATTTTTTGTATGTCATTGAGGCTTAAGCTCTTCTTAAACATCTGACTTTTACAGTAACATCGTTTTTTTAAATTGTATTTGTCTACGACTGTGCTTGAATTCGTTATGGGTATAGGCGCAGATTGTAGGTCCTCGGGACCTGAAATACAGACGGGTATCAAAATCCTACGCTTCTGCCATCAAGACGTAAGGACTTTACCCCTTGGATCTCCGCTTGCAAGTAGCACTCCAGACAACCTCGATCTTCATGCGCTTTAGACAATCTTCTCCTCTGGGAAGGCCCTTGTGCTCCCAGTCCACATCTGCTTTTAACACCTGACAATCACTTTGGCAACTACAAGTTGTGAAAGGATAGAATGAGTTAGAGCCAGGAGAAATGAGGAATCATTTAGTTTTCGGGCAGCTCTTCTATGCGAATAACTAATTCTAACTAAACCACAGGCCATCCACTTCTTATAAGTGGCAATAGGGGATTAATAGATATTGAATTAAGATAAAATTTTAGGGAAGAGATGACGACAAAGAACAAGTGACCTACGAATTCCAGATCAGGATGTGCAGTTAAAAGAAATTATCTGGAGGTCCTTAGTAATGAACTGAAGAACAGCACAAAAACTCTCCGTTGATAAGTAAAATTACTGTTTTTTGGCTTCTTTATCTGCCTCCAAACTATATAATATATTGATTAAGTTCTAAAATACGAGAACGAAACGTTAAGAGGAATTTTAAGCCCAAAATTTTTCATTTTACAGATTAATTTAAAGTTTTAATTGGACTTGTATTCGTAAACATGTTGAAACCTCAAAAACATGTACAGCTTCCCCAGATTTAGGGCTAGGAGAATAAGAAGGGTAGGCCTTAAAAGATATATTTTTAAGCCCCGAAAGATATCTTAAAACGATAAAATTTTCATTAAATGAAAACAAATGATGATGACGATTATGGATGTTCTGCCCGAAGGCACGTCCTAACCCGAAGGTCCCAGGGCAAAGTGAACTGATAGTGGTTTTCCATTGCCTTCCATCGGATAAAGATGGGGTCATAAGGACAGGACCTATAATTTAACGTTGGTTCCGAATAACTTCTCGCCGAGAATCGAACCCGGGACCCCTTGATTACAAGGCAGCGACTGTTACCACCTCACCCACAGCATATGAGACACTAAAAAAGGTATTTTTCGAACAAGGTGTCCTACATTTTTGCTTGAAACAATGTCAATTGTTCATACCAGAATCCTTTTCTTTTTTAAGGATATAACTGGTTCCTTAGAGTTTCTTAGAGATATGGAATGATCCTTAGTCTTAGAATGAGTCTTAGTCTTATATCTATCAGATCAAGGACTGAAAGATTCCTTACGTTATCTTTTTTTTGGCAGTAATTGAAAAAGCCTTTAAAAGTTTTGGGAAACGCAGACGTCAATTGATAATGATTGAGCAAGGTAACTGAGTGGAAATCGGTTACTCGTCATGTCATTGGCAAGTCCTTAATTTGGAACACGCCCATTTTAACAGATAATTTCTCTGTTTCCCTTTATACAAGAAAGACATTTCATCTCTCCTGTTCTTATCAGTGTTTATAGTTCAATTGAAAAACTGTAAATCTCTTCTTGGTTTTTCAAATAAAGAAATAATACAATGAGACTATTATTTGCACACAGAAAGTGACAGTGAACATGTGTTAGTATTGTCACAATGTGAGATAGATGCAATAAGAATGGATTCGTTTTCTACATGTGGTTGTAGGAATCTTTGTAATATATATATATATATCACTTTTCTTCCTTAAAAGAAAGAAATAAAAAAATACAACTTTTACTTTTATTAAGACATTTCTTTCGTATTGTTCTTGGTTGAGAAAAATATCAACTGTGTATTATCTTGTTACCGGATGTTCGCTTCAAAGAGCAGCAGAAGTTTCTGTTAGACAATCAGTTTCTACCAATCGCAACGTACACAGCCTTTTGTTCATATTTACGTCTTCTCTGTCTTGTTAACACCAACAATCTTCATAACAAGATTTTGTCCTTTTGTCAAAAGCAAGCCACTATTTGAGCTCAAAATTACGAATTGGAACGGACACCTCAAACCAACGTCGTGGGAGACTTCAATGCGCGGTAACCAACGAACCTGTTCGCTGAAGTCAATGTAATGTAGTCGCTGTGAGGAAAGTAGCTGGGTGTTGGATTCACGAATGATTTGTTACAGATTTTTGGCACAAAGTCAGACCAAGGCCTGGGCCAGGCTTGTTTTATTTCACTTTGGACACCAAAGTTTCGCAAAACTAACTCTGTGACTTACGGAATGCGCAAACTTATCGTTGCAGTAACAAACGTTCGCCACTGGATTTTATCTTGGGCAACATTAATCCGGCTTTCGTCATGAAGATCCTTTCTAATATTGCCCTCCCAACGACGTCTCCCCAACAGCCTCTTTACATCCCACTTACCAACCACGATAGAATATAGTAATTTCTCTCTCATCCGAGCTACATGGCCTGCCTATCTTAGCCGTCGTGGTTTCATTATTTTTCTAAAGACAGAAACATCATAGTCTGTGGAGTTTTTCATTATGCAGTCTCCTTCATTTTTCGGTCATCTCGTCCCGTATATTTTCCGTAAAAGCTCATTCTCAAACACACGAAATTTATGTTCAGCTCGTAGGTTCGTATTTGAACCTTCTTAACCGTAAGGTTTTCCCGGGAGAATACCAATTCTGTAGATTTTCAATTTCAGCTTTCTCGATATTAATCGTGAGGTTACGCTGGACTGAATAGAAACTTGCACTGTTCGATGCTAAGCGACTTTTTATTTCTTTCGTGACCTCGTTCTTGCTTGTTACATATGCTCCCAAATATTTACATTTATTTACCTTTCTGATGATCGGCCTGAGCCATAGATGCCGAAAGGGCATCATTACAATTCAAATTCAATTCAAAATTTTTCTATATCATACGAGATGATACTTTTTCTATGATGATTTTATGAGGACATTGGCCTGCTACAACCAACATTTACTTATTGATATAACAAAGCGCAAATACAACTTAGAGGCCGCTTTAAGTTGTAGACAAGTAACCGGTGCTGGCTTTATTTAATGTACCATCCCAGCATTTGCATGATACGACTAAGGGAAACAAGGGAAGACCTGTCAGGATGGGCGCTCGCTTGGCGGAATCCACGTCCTTTCGAACGCAAAGCCAACAAGCTGCATTGCGGCTGCTCGGCAAACCAAATACAGACGAAGCGTTCAAATTCATCTTCAGAAAGACATAACACAGATAGCATGCCAGCTTGCAACAATGTCGTCAATCACTTGCTTTGAGCTTGTCAAACTTAATTGTGTTGAGCTTAATAAACAAACATGAAACATACTTATTGGAACAACATAAATGGATTGTTTGAACGAATATTGTTGCTGGTTGTTATAACTAACCTAATTCAAGTTTGTTGGAATAAGCAGTTATGCGAGGAAGCTTGTCAAACTTAAAATTTATTTGAATGTTGTTGTGTTGCACTTCCGCTGTTGTCTCAGTGCGATGAAGTCCCATCACGTGCCAGGATTGTTTCCCCGTAAGCTAATCTCAGCCAACTTCCACCCTTTTTACTACAGACGTTTCTGACAATCCGATGAGCTAAGTACAAATAGCACTTGGAAACGAGCTAAGGCGTGTGGTTCCGTGGTATAGTGTCTACAGCATCGGGTAGGTGTGTCAGTAGTCCTCGGTTTGATTGCCACTCAGAGCAACTTTTTTATTTTCTTAAGAAGTGCTTTATGTTTATCTATCTTGCACTGTGACGACTATTTCAACCTTGATCCTTGCAAACTAGACTGCTTGATTGAACCTTGTTTAAACTTTTTTTGGCTTGATTCGTTAAGTTTGCATTAAGTTGTACCATTTGTCAAAGCAAGTTTATTTTACTTTTAAGTCAGGCCATAATTCCCCATATTTCTGGCACATTACTCGCACTTTTCGAGCACAATACTAACACAAATTTGGCAAAAATATTCTAAAAAGTGTTAAAGAGAGGTATTATTTTCTACAGTGCAATATTGAAATTCAGAATCATGAATTGTAACAACAAACCTGATGAGAGATGAGAGACTTCGATGCACGGTAGACAACGAACCTATTTACAGAAGTGAATCTGATTTTTTCAGGAGGCATTACCTTATTGGCGTAGAGGAGTGATGTAGAACTTAAACAGCCCATAAGCTCCTGGCCTGTGCTTCAAGGCTATTTCTAGCGCACCAGAAGTTTGGCGAAATGTTATAGATAAGGAGATGACCACAAATTTTACTGCAGAGAATGCAACCACCTGGCATTCACTTGATTAGATTAAGAGGGAGAGGGAGTTGGCTACTGCAGCCTACAAAATAAGCGTTAAATTTAACATGGATTTCACACATTTCTACAAATATCATGGATTTATGTGCTTACTTCGAAAAAATGACTGAATAGCCTCTTCAACATATTTCGTGGCATAGTAAAAGTAAATAGGGGAAAGCTCCATGACGATTTTTTTTCTTAGAAATAAAGCATGTTTTAGTAGCCCTTTGTTATGGAACTTTCCATTATAATAATCCTTATTTCTAGACAGAAAATAGCACGCATGGTTTTCACTTAAGTACCTTCATAATTTCACGAAATATGTTGAAGGGGCTATTGAGTCATTTCTTTTGGAAGGAGCCACATGAAACTACGATATTCCAAGAAATGTATGAAAACCCATATTAAAATGGACTCTTGTTTTGCAGGCCGCCGTAACCAACTCCCTCTTCCTCTTAAGGAAACATTTGTAAGCTACCGAGAAAGAATGCAAACTCACTTGATCATTCCGTAGTCAATAATTCGACGCGTGAGGATTCTTTTGCTGTACCTCCACAGGGATTCCTATGGAGATACGACAATACAATCCTATGGAGATACAACAATACAATCCTATGTAGATACAACAATACAATCCTATGTAGATACAATATCATCCTATGTAGATACAATATCATCCTATGTAGATACAATACAATCCTATGTAGATACAACAATACAATCCTATGTAGATACAATATCATCCTATGTAGATACAATATCATCCTATGGAGATACGACAATACAATCCTATGGAGATACAACAATACAATCCTATGTAGATACAATATCATCCTATGGAGATACGACAATACAATCCTATGGAGATACGATAATACAATCCTATGGAGATACAACAATACAATCCTATGTAGATACGACAATACAATCCTATGGAGATACAACAATACAATCCTATGTAGATACAATATCATCCTATGTAGATACAATATCATCCTATGGAGATACGACAATACAATCCTATGGAGATACAACAATACAATCCTATGTAGATACAATATCATCCTATGTAGATACAATATCATCCTATGGAGATACAACAATACAATCCTATGTAGATACAATATCATCCTATGGAGATACAATATCATCCTATGGAGATACGATAATACAATCCTATGGAGATACAACAATACAATCCTATGTAGATACAATATCATCCTATGGAGATACAACAATACAATCCTATGTAGATACAATATCATCCTATGTAGATACAATATCATCCTATGGAGATACAACAATACAATCCTATGTAGATACAATATCATCCTATGTAGATACAATATCATCCTATGGATATACGACAATACAATCCTATGGAGATACAACAATGCAATACATCACGCAGGCTGAGTTTTCAGTTAGGTATATTTTCAAATTTTGCGTTGAATCTTGGTTTTGTATTTCTTTGTAACTGCTACTAACCAAGTCAATGCAATATTCATAACAGTCTCTACTGTTTCACCGTGATTCTTGCTACTCATTCCACATTATACACCAATAAGCTTTCTACATTTTACATAATAATGAAGACAAGTTTTCATATATAATTCAATCTACCTACGTAGTCATCGCTTCTGCGCCGTTATGGTATTTATTTGAAGCTTTTGCTCGTCTTGCAGCCGGTATCACTGTTGTGTTGCAGCTTGGCTGTAAATTCTCAGAAGCTACTTTTCGTGCAGCTGCTAAATCTACGGAATGGAAATTAGCCGAAGCTTTTCGTGAGCAATATCTTTCCGAATGACTTTCAGTATTATTTCACGTATTTACCCTTTCTCTTTCTCCGGTTTTTCTTTTCCCTTCTTTCTGTTTAAGTTTTAATTTAATATTTTTTCACTTTAGCTAAGTAATCATTCCCACATAGCAATTTTGATCTGATTAAAAATGAATTAATCTTCCTTTGACAAGTGTTGACGCAAGCTTAACCAGTCAAACTAAGAAGTTGAATCGAGCAGTCTAGTTTACAAGAATCAAGGTCGAAATAGCATCGACATGACAAGAAAAGAAAACATAATGCACTTCTTGAGAAAAAATAAATAAAAACGTTGCCCTGAGTGGGAATCGATCCAAGGACCATTGGTACGCCAATTTGATTCCATAGTCACCATGATAAATCTCTCGCTTCTATAACTGGCTTTCCAAGGGTTATTGATACTTAGTTCATCAGATCGCAACTCATGCCTGTAGTAAAAGGGTAGGCGCAGGCGAAGATTAGCTTACGACCAAACAATCCTGGCACGTGATGGGACTTCATCGCACTGAGACAACAGCGGAAGTAGAAAGAAACAAAATTCAAATATATTTCAAGTTTGACAACTTCCTCGCATAGTTATTGTTCCAACAAGCTTGAATTGCTTTAGTTATAACAACCAAGACACTTAGGTTATTCCAAAAAGTTTGTTTCATGCTTATTTACTACGTTCAACACAATATCAAGTTTGTCAAGGTCAAAGAATGTGACTGACAACTTTGTTGCAAGCTGGCATGTTATGTGGGTTAATAGTTGAGAATTGCATTTAGTTGAAACTTTCCAATTCAGCTTTTGTAGTGATTTAAGGCCATCACAACATATACTTAGCTTTAGCCGTGGGATAGAGAATCAAAAAGAAAGTGGATAAGGTATGTGTTGAAGGAACCATCTCAGCATTCGCCTGCTGCGTCTTACGGAAACCTTGGAAAACTTCAGAGAGTATGACAGGCGTAAGCAAGACTCATGCCGTTTCGAGCTGTCCAGAGCTTGTCCGAAATCAGCGATCGTAAACACTTGACCATGGGAGCGGGGTCATTACACTCATTGATAAATATAAAGCACAAAATGAAGTTAACAATTATTGTTTCAGAAGGTTTTCCACCTATTTTTTTTTCGGGTTTCTGGCCATAATAATGAAGCTTTTTCAATAATAGAAAAAAATTAAAATAGAAAAGCAGGGATTGAACTCTTGAAATGGTTTTAAACATCCTTCTCTGAAAGCGTGAACTCCCTTCGCTTGAATTTGGTGGATCAGATTGCAATTTCGTGCTAACAAAAAAATACATTAGAGACAGACAAAAATAGTGCTGCCATCTAGCTTAGCGATCATTGCTTTACTCGACCCTTAAGATGCAAAAGTAGTGCATTTCTTTACAACGCATATTTCTCCATCCATCATTTCCATATTCCACCTTATTTTGGGGAAGAGGAAATACGATTCTTTAACCTGAACTTTATTTATGGTCTTTTAGGCATCTATAGCTCATGTGGAAATAGGGTAGGTAGGAAGAAGGGTGTTGAAAGGAGTCGGACAGGGCCTAGGTTGAAGGTACCAACGAGGTATTTGCCTAGTGTGACTGAGCAAAAGCCCTGGAGAAACTTCAGTCAGAATGGTTGCTCGCTGGTTTAGAACCCAGGACCTCTCCCTTCTCCACTGAGCTACGGTCACTCGGTGGTTACTTTTTATAACATTTTGTACTTAATTCCTAGCCAGAGACGTATTTAGGGGTTTAATACACATTTCATGCCCAGACCGCCTTGGACCGCCCCCCGAAGCCCTTGGACCACCCCCAAAACTAACTTCTGGATACGTGTCTGTTCCTAGCGTTGTTTTACCCGTGAACCTCTAAATCAGTCCTAAAAGTCCTTAACTTCAGTGATGAGAGTATTTACTACTACTGTTAGTTACCACCCATATAAAAAAATATTTTATCTTGGTACTTGCGACTTTTCATTGCATAATGCCAAAAGAGAACATTCGTGACCATAATTTATAAACTGATTTTTTACAAAGGAAACTCTGGCTTCAGATTTAAAAAAATGATTTTATTGAAGTAGGCCACCACAAACCTTTATGTCCCAATCTTTCCACGTGCAGTACATGAATAAGTGTGTCAAGTGCAATATTATTGGCTTCGCTTATTTCAGCTAAACTTACAATACGTGAAATTACTTCCTTGTGTTGTACGTTAATTCTGCCTTTCAAATTGTTTTAACATGTTCTCAATTTTTGTAATTCTGTTGGTAAAATCAAAATATTCAGCTCTTAGAATTCAAATATGGTTGACTTAATTTGGGAGTCGTAGACAAAAACATTATGGCACGTTGGTAGCATATTCCATAGGAATGAACAGAAAATCATCCTGTCTGATACCATGGAGAGATAATACATTTAACACAATGTAGACTCTATACTTTTATGGTCAAATATTTTAACAACTATAATAATAATAATAATAACTCCCAGAATGAAAGGTCCTGAGCCTGTCCCAACGCCATCTGTCCGCGGTTGGTGGAACTGTGTCCAGCTGAGTGACGGCAGTGTGGTCAGTACTACGCGCACCTGGCCACGGACATGCGTATTAGGAGCTTTCTAGACCGAGTGACCGTCGTGTCTTATTTACGTAACTCCCCAATTTGCCTCACGATGCTGGTTGGACGCCGAAAAGTGGGACTCCAGCCGGGAATTGAACCCGGGACTACGCGGACACAAGTCCAACGCTCTAACCACTAGACTATGGAGCCCCTTATTTTAACAACTAGTGTACAATAATAATAACTAAAAGTAGAATGTTTTAGGCAAACCGACCGACCTTATCTCAGTTGGTAGAGGTTTGTCTTAGCAATCGGAAGGTTCTGAGAACAATCCTAGTGGCCACCTATCCTAACGGAGGTTTTTCCAATGTTTTTCCTCAGTCATGCAAGGCCAATACGGGGTGGTACCTTGGACGACTACCTTCTATCCTATCCCGACCTGAGCCTGAGATGTCTAAAGGCCACAAATAAACTCAAATCAAATTCAATTTAAATGGTGTTATCTTGTACAATAAAGAGCAAGTACACTTTGTTAATTCTCCTGAATGATACGGAATCTGGCGTAGACAATACACGGACATCTGATGCATGTCCATATATACAGCAGTTTATAGGATATCTACAGAACGTGCATTGAATATCCCAGTATACCTACAATGTTCAACCTTATAGATATGAAATGTATGTCCAGTGGACATCAATTGGACTTCCATACACGTCCACAGAATATCAATTAAACAACGCATGGACATCCTCTGGGCGTTGACTGAGTCCATGTTATGGCCATCAATTTTGTGGACACCTCTATCATGTCCAGTATTACCATAGAATACATGTTTTAGTACATGATAAGGGCGTCCAATGGACGTACTTTCCCATTATGGCATGTATCTGCACTTAAATCTATTATTAGCAGGATTAGCAGACTCTTTCGGACATTTATAACTTGCTTTTCATAACCTTTTGCTCCATTTGACTCCCAAATATACTCTCTCTCACTGCTTACTATACACAATTTGATTCATCTTAATGTCGATAACAAACTGATGTTATTCTTAAAATCTGTTATCGCCTTTGATTTTCATTTGAATCAGCAAAATGAATTCAGCGCACAAAAACTGAATCTGAAACACAGAATTGAAAAAATGTTTAGTGCACTCAGGTCTGTAGACCGCTTCAGCTTCAGAACCGTTGGCCGAGAGGTTCACAAACCTTTTTTCTGCTATGGAAGGTCACGGGTTCAAGTCTGATGGCATCTAGTGAATGAAGTTATTCGAAGCCCACCCTACTAAAAAAAATGTAGATCTCATCCTTAGAAACAAATCAGCTTGTTTAAGACTTAATAGCAATTCAATTAAATCAATCCAATTGCAAAATGAAATGCAGTTATCACTACGGATCAAGCAATATATAGAAAAAGCACGGTTTGTTACCATGCACTTAAAATGAGAATTTTGCCAGAATCTCTCATCCAGCTAGAAACTTCTTTACGTAGAAGTTTCTTTGATATAAGATATCTGCAGGAGGAAAGGCGAATTCCCTGGAGTTTGTTATTTAAACTAGGCGTGGGTACAAAATCAATTTTTATTTGGAAACGACTCTTTCATGTTTATCATCAATGTTAGGCTTTTGTTCAACACCAGATTTCTCACTTATTATGAGTTTTGCCCAATTACCGAGTTTCGGTTTTCCATTACTTCACATTCCCTTCAAAGCTCAATTAGATTTTCTCCGTAATTTGCTTAGAAATTTATAAATATCTACTCGCACACTTATCTCCTACAATATTCAGTTCTAGAAATAATAATAATAATAATAAGAAGAAGAAGAAGAAGAAGAAGAAGAAAACTGATATTTTCAGAAAAGCCGAGGACCGAAGTATGAAAGAAAAACAAAAAATTTGGGAATTATAAAATAGGTTTCAAGCTTTTGAAGATACCGGTTTCTGCTTATTCTAAATAACATTTTTGCCGCGAGTAAAATCCCTGTTCCAAAAATATGTTACCAAATACAAATACAATAATTTTCAAAAATATAGACTTTCTCAGAGCGATTAAGATACGAGGAGGACACGGCCTACATCTACATTAATTACATTCTTCTGGCCTGAACTCATTCTGACATTTTCAAAGATGTACAAAGCAGGCTGAGGATTCCGTCGAATTTTAATCCGAAACTCTCCTAATCATGCTTCTCAAGATTTTAACAAGATCTCGACTTGCAGGAGAAGCGGGTGTGAAAACATAGCTGGGGCTAACAAGGATGAAATAGTTTTGCAGGATGAACCATAAAAATGTGAGAGTTGGGGATGTCTGAAAATTTTGGGGTGACAAGTCCCATTGCGGGTTAAGGCAGAATCCCTGAGGGAATAACACACAGCGTGAAATTATGTTTCCATCCAATTATTGAAAATTGAGGAAGAAACGTTGTAATTTAGTAATGCATCCATCATCGTGCGACTAAAATAACATCTGTTCTGCGGACGTGAGTTCAACATTATAAACAGGTACAATAAGTGTTCGATTTGTAATAAATTACGAGGGGGTGGGGCATCCTAAAACTAGTGGTTTTATACATTACCTGTTTGTGTAGAAATACAAAGAGTTTTATCCATGGTTGGGATGATATTCGAAATCGGAATGAACAAACGGGGGATGAAATACTTAGACACCAGGGAAAATTCCCGGCAAATCAAACACTGTGTACAACAGAACTGAGAATCAATAAGATATAATTACTTAATGTGCTGACTAAAATCATCATTACGGAAATCGATTGAGTTCGAATCCTGACCAGGGTGGTCTTCCTGGTATAGGACTTAGGTTCCTCCCACCACCCCGTCTGTCAATTTCTTGCTCCCAGAACTCTCCAAGCGAATGTCGGAGTCTTTCTATCACTTCCCTAATCATTTGAATATTTTATTGACTTTAGGTAAATGTCTAGTTTACGATAACTACGGTCAAACTAATCTAACCTAGTGTAATCTATCCTCACTAAATAAACTTTAACTAACCTAAACTACTCTAAACTAACGAATGAGGAACAAGAAATAATAGTTAAGGAGATACACTCAAAGGATAATCAAGGCTCATTATTCAAGTTTGTATCTTAATTTACCAAGTATTTTCTACGAGAAATATTACAAAATAATATCCGAAAGCGAAGTTAACGTATTATTATTAAACTACAAGCTTGTTTGACTAATAAAAACGTCTTCTTGGTCACATCTCACAATTCACATATTCTAACGCAATTGTCATTTCTACCGCTTAGATCAGATCTGTCCTTCAGTGCAGTGATTGTCACCTTATATGGGAAGTGCTTAAGTTAAAAGAAAGGGAAAAGGTGTGTGGATGTGTGCGTTGATCAGATAGTGCACATCTGGTTGACATTTGACAAGTTATTGGTAGCAGGTGGTAATTTTTCCATCGCGGTAGGTTTCCCAGAGGCAAAAGCACTTGGAACGTTCATCATTAGCACTTGTCGTGTGCACCGACATATGAAGAAGAGCTTGAAAAACAATAAGTCGGAAAGTTTACTCACCTTTGGCGCA
Source organism: Lepisma saccharinum (assembly GCA_022664845.1). Taxonomy (NCBI): domain Eukaryota; kingdom Metazoa; phylum Arthropoda; class Insecta; order Zygentoma; family Lepismatidae; genus Lepisma; species Lepisma saccharinum. The sequence continues at coordinate 12,799 of JAGDQP010044634.1, forward strand.
ACAACTCGAAAGCATCCATGCTATACTGAAGCTGAGAATCAGCTGTTGAGGTAGGGACATGGTGGTGTATTGTTTCCCCTAGCTACTTGGACACTATCGCGTCTTCTTTGATATCAACTACAAAACACACTTAATGTTTTTAAAGTTAGTCCACGACACGCAGACACACGTTAATCTTCCAGTTGCGAAACAAAACACACTTCTTTGGCCAAACACTACAAACAAACAACCAGCCGCACCAACTCACAGCAACTGAATGCCGCCTGCTTCTACCTACGCGCCATCTTGCTCCACCTCCTCAATCCTCGTCCTACATAATTCCAGGTAAGCCCGTCAGGTGTCTCTGACGTCATGCCATTGCCCTGCCAGTTCCAGACGAGAGTAATTTTGTTATTATCTACAGGGAGACACAGGCAATGGTGATTTATGGATTATGGATTATGGACCCTATCTACCTCTTCAGTAATGGCTGGAGGCCTCTAAGATCAACAACAATAAATTATGACCATGTCTGGAAATGGACAGTTTAGTTTTGAAGGTTCTTCTTTTTTTAGTTTCTATAAAAGATATTCGTAGAGTGTCAGGAATAATCTTCACGGCACTTGTGGCTTTTACCTGTCATGTCATCCACTGAGAAGAGGAGGAAGAACTGATAGCTTATTCACTCATTTGAGTGAGTTAGCTTACGACTAGTGAGATGGCTGAATGAAGTCGAAGTTAAAGCGTGTTACATCATCCCTGGTTAGGGTTACCAACTGGAAATTCTTAAATGCTAGACAAAACACCGAAAAAAGCAGGGGATATTTTTTTTAAAAAAAGAAAATATGCCGGATACATTATAATTGCAACAATGATTATTTTTATTGGCAGAATCACGTTCTTTAAGTACTTTCTACCGACTGCTCTACTCTACATCGCCGGTCGAAGGTTAAGCTATCAGAGCGTGGATTCGATCCACGGACCTCTGGGTTATAGGTCTATCACGCTTCCACGACGCCATTCTGCTTCTTAGCCAAATACTAGAATCGTCTCTATGCCTTGATCAAACGGATTGTTAAGTTCATGAAGCGGAGTCTCGCACACAATGAGGGAAAATGTCATCACGCGTTACGTAACTAAACAGAGAGAGAGAGAGAGAGAGAAATGGCTACTTAGCTTGATTTGTTTTCTTGCAACTAACAGTTAATACCACTAATTACAAGTGTTAATTAAATTATGAAGTGTATTTGGGTAATCGTTACAAACCAAACCCACGTGATCCAATAGTTACCGTCGCGGGTTTATTATAGGTATAAGTCGACCAGAATATGAATAGACGTGGCAAGTTTTGGAACAACCGATGAACCATGCCAAAACAATAAAGACGCACAGATGTGTTACTACTCTTCGCCTCTCGCTTGAAGTGTTGCC
>JAGDQP010044636.1:0-15838 GCA_022664845.1 Lepisma saccharinum
GATTAAAAAGCTATTTCACTTGGGAAGTGTTGATAATGTGAGTGAAACAGAATGTCCTCCGCTGAAAATATTAAATTTAAATTTAATTTTGGCATGTTAAAGTGTACTTATCTTGACCCTGTCAAAGTTAATGGTTATGCAGTAAGAAACTGTTTACAACTGCAATTTTATGTGAAACAGGAAAAATAAAAATATCTTGTTGAAAGCGTATCAGCCATACAAATGTAAGAACCGTGTGAAAGTTAAAAAAAAAATCACTTACTCTTAAATAATAATAATAATAATAATAATAATGAATAATGATATTATACACATTTGTTTTCATTTCAAAATAATGATGTTTTTTCCTAAATGATAACAAAAAGGCTTAAATTATATAAACATATTTATTTTTCTTTAAAATGAAGAAAAAGAGTAGTACAACACTATTTGCAATGTTGCTTGTTTTTTGTTATAATTTATTTCTCATAATTTACTACAATTTCATCATTTTTTTCAGATGAACAGTATTGAATTTTGGTATGATATTAACATCCCTTACAGTAAAGTAAATAAATACTATACAAAATAATCCACAAAGGATGGATCTATTATGGTGAACCTGAATTTTATTATATTTCTTTAATTTATAATTTCGTTTTAAGAACGTAACAATTTGCTTGGGAGTTGGTCTTGCAAAGGTATCAACATAAAACCATCTTGCATTTTCATTAATATAAATTGCAGTCCAATGGGTACCTCCACTTGAAGAAGAATTTAAATTAACAATCAGTGCTGCTGGAAACTGTACACGAACACGTAATGTATTAATGGCATAAATACCAGTCAGTACACTTGCATATAAACAATCACGTAAAATCACTTACATCAGCTGGTCCGTCTACATTGTTTCTTACAGGAGTTGGTACGTATACACGATTATTTTGATTTAACTCTGATAAACCAAGTTCATAAAATTTGATATAATTTGTATAAGTCCATCCTTCTTTCACTGAACGTCAGAAATAGGAGAATCGATGGATATAATGAATATACTGTCTTGAAGGATATGCCAAGTGAGAAAAGTGAGGACACTTTAATTCTTCACTTAGGCTGATCACACTTTTCTCAACCATAGATTCGAGAAAAAAAGTCTTGTTTTCCCGAAAGTGTACACCACAGTACTGTGCTTAGTATATTTGGTAATCACACTTTTAACTTCATTGTAGGCGGTATCATCATCGTTGCAGTTGAGACCATAGAGATGTTCAGAGAGGTAATCGCTGTGTAATCGTAAAGGTTTTGTTAACTGCGCATAGAGGAAAGGAGGTTTAAAAATCCAGCTTTGCGAACAAGCCAAGTCAGGATTTTTAATAAATTATTTCAAGAGTAAATTTTCGTGTTCGTCGTCGTCATTTTCACAACTTGTTAGAGCAGAGAAGTATACTAGAACTCGCATCGTGGCTGAATGAAGTTGAAAATAAAATGTATCATTGGTGTATACATTTCTATTTTTATCAGTTTCTATTATCGAATCAAACTGAACATACACCATACATGATACGGACTGTACTAGTGCTAGAGTGAAGGATATTTTTATATTAACAGGAGAGTCTCTTCCAACATCCCAATTAAATAATCAATACATTTTGTAGGAGACAGAATAAATGGGGAAATGGCATAACCATGTACAAAATCATGAGAAGTAACTGTATGTGCAGGACTTTGATGAAAGAATCCAGAACCAGGAAACAGTGTGTAATAACTTTGAATGAATAATGGTATTAAGAATCAGAGATTAGGGAAGTGGGTGGATACAATTTGCAGCCTACCTGAACCTGCAACTTGTTAAGATTGAAATGTTCAAAATGAGTAGGGTTCGGAATATATTTAATATTCATTGATGTATTTGCTATGAATCCAATGGCAAGATTTTTCGGTACAATACACAAAAATAAATTATCAAAATTAAATGAAATCACATTTTAAGGAATAATAATGATTGATTTTTCCACTCTAGTGAGTGGTAATTTTACAGTGTTTTTCCCAAGTAAGGATTTAAATGAAGAGGCAAGTCCGCAGAAATAAAAATACGACGTGCATATAATACAACTTCTTGTAAGACAACTTTAAAGTTGGAATTGTCAGCAGCCATTCAACAAAATAAATCTTTATTGCGAAACAGTTTTATACGCAAACTTACTTTATTTGGAAGTATACTATCTAAGTTATCAATATCTGTAAACAGACGTCCAAACATATCAAAACGAGCATTACAACTAGCAATTTGCATTCTTTAAAAAAACAGCATTATTTTAATGTAGAGTATTATATTGTCCAGCAGCTATTTATGCCACAATACAAATTTGAAAGAGTTTTCGAAGCATGTTCAGAGTAATTAACTATTATTTCGAAGAAAGCTCGAGTAGCATATGACCCAGAAGAGGAAGAAATTAATTTATCTTTGAAATATATCATATATATTGACTTGACTGAACATAGAATGATGGAAGTTTTTACTGGTGCTACAAGATCTGCTTGCAGTACTGATTGATCGCCTTGTGGTGGTTTATATACTTATAAGTTATCACCATTAGCTTTTGCTAATTTACAACTTACATACAAGTACAAGTATACAGGTTCAATATATTCTTCAACATCCCCCGGAATCACAAATTCAGTGCGCTCCTCTGAAGTAAGTCTTAAAACAGGATGACAATCTTGCATACGAGAAGACTCAATATCAGTTTGAGTCATGGGGACAGTTTGCAAATCAAATTCATTTGTACAGCACTCTTTACTTGATGCTGAAAAGAAAGACATTTTAGCACCTAACTAAAATATCCCTTTCACATTAAGACTTTGTCTTCTTCATTTTCTTCTATTTTCTTAATAATTGGTGTTCCAATACGTTAGGGAAGAAGGAGGGCATTTCGTTTACGCTCTCGTTGTGCAACTGATTAATTTTATTTTCCGCTTTTGTTCTTAAAGATGAACCCTCGTGATGAACTCTACTTTTAACTGATTCTTTAAATGGACGATTTTTTAATACATCTCCTGCACCTTGCATTCCTGTTTGTAATGCTTGTCTACCAACTGCTTTAACTCCTTGTTTAATAAGTTGCATAGCAAATCGAAAGAGACCTAGAAATAATCCCCCTAATGCATATCCACGCTGACAAACTGGTCCAGCAAAATAAGGGATGCCTCTACCACGAATTGGAACTTACATCTTCACGAGTGTTGTCGAAAGTGAAGTGTTATGGTCAATGTCACGAATGCGAATGAGATATTTCGTCCTGTAAGGTCCTTTAGCTCTATTTCAATTGTGTCACATGAAAATATACTTAAAGGAAAATAATGTACATTCTGAACTGTTATTGTCTGTACTTTACCGTGATTAGTATGAGACATGACTAAAATACGTAGAAAGGTTGCTTTTGTATCACCTACAAATTGAGGTTGTGTAAGGCCAGTGTATAACTATGTATGGATAATGTGTACGGATATTGATACTTTGTGTGGATATCCAATGTCAATGTAAGGCTGTTTGTGTGGGTCTTTTTTATTTTAATAGTTTACTACCAGGTTCGAAACCTAATTGTAAATCAAGTATGGGTGAAAGATAAAGTGATTAAATGTTTACATTCGTTATAATAGTAACAGTATTTGAAAAATCAGAGTAAATTAAGATTGTAGTGATTTTATTCATAACCTCCAACAATGACGGTATAGGATAATAATATCCTGGCGATATTTTATATTTTACATTATCACCATGTACTGTTTCATGACCTTCAATTACATTATAGCAAGTTAAGAGGATATAAATTTCACCAAGTCTTCCTATCCATGATGAATAATTAAAATGAATACGATTATTTAGGATATTTAAAAATGTGATCAACGATTATTACTATATGTTTTTGTACTAGCATTCGAACTAACTGTAATGTAAAACCAATCATCCGTACTTTCCGAAATCAGTTCTTCCGCTTAAAGTGAAGTGTAATGTTTGAAGTACCAAAATGAAATGGCAAGTTTTCTCCCTGTTCATATTTTAAGTCCACATGTAGGGTATCGAAATATATCTTGTTTACTTCAACATAGTGTGGACGGTAAAATAGACAAGAATTCATTTTACCATATTGATATTCATAGATACTAATTTTACGAAGGAGTTTACCAAGGTTAAGTTGATCCTTTTCAATGTTAAGACAAACATTTATTTCAGAACTAATGTTATAATCGAGTTTACATTGAAAAGGTGCACTAACATTGATAAACATAGGTTTTTGTTTTTCTGATTTCGGTTGAAAATGTACCCCAGCTATTTGTACATGTTGATTATTTGTTAATGCTAACAAATTTTGTAAACCACCAGACATTCCCACAACATACTGCTTTTTGTAATCTCGTTTATATTTCATGACAAGTAGATTTTTATCTATATTATAATAAAACGAAAAAATATTATCCTTCTCAGCAGTAGTATCAGTATGATCTTTCATTTGAATATTTTCTATTATAACGGAAGTACATGCACTTTCTGCATTGTTTTTATTATCAATACTAATTTGAAATACTCGATCAAGTTGTAAGTGTTCTAAGAGAGACTTTCCTTGATTTGGTTAAGTATGGTTTGTGATAAAAGGGAGTGGTGAAACAATATGTGAAATTGAACCATATTATCCAGGATAAAATTAACTTCAATTTTACCATTAATATGAACAACTACTTGTTCTTGCTTTCGAATATCATAAAAACTCCATGGTATGCAAACACTACTTAACACCACCACCTAATTTCCCTGTAAGTAAAAGGGTTGACATAATTTTGTGGTATAAGATGAAGTTTTATTTTCAAAAATATTATTACCCGCATTTGATTGTAATGTCACTTAAAATTCATCTTGTTTGCTCAAAAGATATCATGATGACAGAACAGATTTCTGTCTGACTTATGAATTCATACTACAGGGATATCCTAACCATTTCAAATATATTCAACCCTTTCTTAGCCTTAATACTTTTTCATTAAAAATGTGTAATTTCATTCCCGCAACAACCGCTAGCAATTCTTGTGTGTAAAAGATTCCATTGTTGGCGTCTCCATTCCATTCTTTAATTTTGTATGTTAGTGATGTACTTTGAATACAACGATCTACAATAAATATTTCTCAATAACATTCTGGTAAATATCCCATTTTTAATATATGTTTATATTTACTAATACGATCATAATCGCCCTGTTGAAATTTACATTAATTTGACGTCTTCGTTTTCCATATAATTTTGCCCATGCTCTTTTTGTATTTTCTTCATTAAATTTTATAGGATCAATTTTAATTGTGGAATATATAATATGAGTGTAACTATCTACAAGATCGTTGTAATATAACGATACGTGTTTTCAGAAGTATAGTACTTCTAATTTTTTCTTTTAAAGTTTTGAATAAACTTTCTACGATTGCAGCCTTCATTTCAGTGTGTACATATGATTAATATGATACTTATCGAAAACACGTTCTACATGTTGATTAAAAAATTCCGTTCCTAAATCGGTTTGACAATGTAGTAGGCTCGTACGAAACATTCTTAAAATACTTTCAATTGCCCTAGCCATAATTGGACCTGTTTAATTTTTTTAGCGAAATACAAGTTTCAAATCTACTAAATGCATCAACAGAACGTAAATTATATTTATAACATCTCTATATGGTGTTACGTTTTGCATATCTACTAAATCTATTTATAATAATTAATTTGGACGGCTTACCTAATATTGTTTCCGTGTAAAATTTTTACGAACAGGGGCATGTAAAATATATGTAATTTGTAATGCTAACCAGATTTAATTTTCTTCTTTGTAAACCTGTCTTTCGTTGTAATTTAGAAATGCTTCTGAAATATGTTGGATCTGAATACGTATAATACAACTTTGAAAGTGACATTTTTAAATCTTGTAGTGTTTATAATTTTAAAAATATATTTTTTAAATTATTATTATTATGTTTAATATTTTTTATCGGAAAAAAATATGTTTCCTTTGTCCCTTTGAGAAATGAAATGACGAATACTACTGACAGCACCAGCACCAAATTGAATGTAGAATAATTCGTTACGAGCATTAATATCTCGAGAAAATTACTCCAAACACATCAAGCCAACAGGATATTTTGACGTACGTTTTCGAATTACGTCATGTTTAAGATCAATAATATTTGATCCTGGGGGCACGTTATTATCAGTGGGCACTTTAGCACTTTGATCTCAACTCATACGGTTTGAACTGAACAATAGATTTAATAATGTTGATATTTTTCTCACTAACGTTTTTGATATTCATTCTAAAATTAATGAAAATAGAGATAGCGATTAAGTACTACTTCATTCCTCATCAAAATGGGGAATTACGATGGGCTTTTAAGCTGATTGAGTACTATCCAAGTATCGGTGTAGGGCTTGTTGCTTTAATTTCCGTTTTTGCTCTATTGAAAGATCACTATGATTTAAAATATCAGACACTTCTTGATCTACACGTTCTTGATGAGAAACGCTAGATTTCATTGAAGAAACAAGTTGATAAGAAACAGGTGTGTGTATCATTTTTTGAAACTGTTAGTGGCACATGTTAAGTTCTAAATAAGCTTCCAGCCACAGCACTTAAAATCGGTCCTATTTATAAGGTAATAATGTCCGCTTTTGAAATTATTAGTTTACATTTATTTTTTATACTTGAACGCTTGAGAATGAGCAAGTAACATTTTTCTATTACGACGTAGTCTTTGTTTCTCAAGATGAGAGAGGTTTATATGACCCTTTAATATATTTTAAGAAAGTTGAGCAACAGTACGTATTAAGTTACCAGATGCATGTTGAAGTAATATTTTCCCCTTATACTCCCAGAGAACGGAGCTCATTATAATGATGTTTTAAGTTTGACATCATATTAACAACAGAAGATAAATTGAGGGATTCGCATGATTTTCATGTGTATACACATACACACTTTCGCTTGGAAAATTATTTGTTTTAATTCGCAAAGCGTCATGGGATTTTTGTGTTAAATCAACAAGTGAATATGAATGCGGTTTAGCAGTAGCTTTATTAAAATCCTCTACAACACCCTTGCTATAACGAAGCATAATTTGACATGCTAAATACTGAGTTTGTAATTTATCTCGCCGATTTTTAAAAATTATGATATAGTGACCATTCAAAGTTATGTTTGTAGAATGTTTACCTTTAGGAAATACGTTTTGAACTATAAAAATGACTGATAAGTTGTTATGATGAGCATATTTCGCAAATAAATTACTAACCTCTCCATTTGTTACATTTAGGAAATCGTCTAAAATAATTAACGAGTTGGACTGAATTTTAAAATTATTCATATCTGGTATTCTTTTAACAAAACTAATATTAATAAGGGATGATGGAAAATATGGTACTGCCGCACCATAGCAACAAACAATTTTTTAGAGCAGGTGCTGAACATTTTATCCTTACGTTGTAGCAATTATATAACAAAAGTAGTTTTCCCTGAAATGGATAGTCCGCTAATCGTCATAGTACAAGGGTGTTGAAAGGGCAACATCTGGATATGAAATGAAACATTTATTTGAAAATATTTCATATTATATTATCCTGTGGGGAACACACACACTTCCATGAAAAAGGAGTCAAGCATTACATTTTACGTCGCTTAAAACTAAGGCAGCGTGTCAAAATCAACTTTGTAATTTATACATTTTAGTTTTCGCTTATTCTTTACTATTTTATGTGTCTTGTGTTCTGGTCTACTTACAATTTTGTACCCAGGTAACTTTCTTTCATTAATTTTCTTTCACTAAATTATAAAAATGATCAAAATCAATAACTTTTCGAGGCCCGGTGCTTTTAAAGTAATAATCTGATTTTTCAAGTATGCCTAAACTTTTCTTTTTCCACCAATTCCATTTCCTTATAGCTACAGTTTTTCAGTCTTAACCCCACGAATTTCCGAATCTCCGACCCTTGTTCGGTCTCTTCAGTTAATTCGCACAAATAGTTCCCAGTAGGCAACCTGAGTGCTTGATTCACTTTTGTAAAATACATTACAGAGTCAGTGTCACCATATAAAATAAATTCAATAGCAGCGGCATCCAACAGTCTACAGAGTCTAAGGCTGGCCCAGGATTATATAAAAGCAGCTAAAAACGGATTCGGAAAGGGATATGGTCTATTTACATTTTGTAAGTCTTTATATGTTACTACGAGTTTTCTTTGCCCAATAGGAAGAACCGATTGGGCTTGCAGATGTGGAGCTAAAATAATTTCTATAAAAGAATGGGCATCACTAACAACCCTGGTCAGAGACAAATCGGTTCTCTCCCCAATTCCCAAACAGAGAATTCAAAAAGATTAAAAAAGAGCAATATACTTAGGCCATGATTATGAGCACTTTTATCATACTCGAGCATTATTCCTTCATGTTCAGCTAAATCTTGATGGTAAGACTGTTCCAGCTCCTCAGTCTCACGTTTAGAGGTAAAGCCACTAGCTTCTTACTTCATTTTCAGGAAATTGTTTACATAGTCTTTGAAAACTACCTCGGTCATTTTACTCTCCCAAATTTCATACGGTTTAAGGAATTTTCAGCCCATTTTAATAGCTTCATGTAATTCAGGAGTGCAAAGTGTTTTGTTCCTTATCATGATTACGCTACCCATAATCCATGTCTTCTATACAATGCCTACAAAGACCAAAAGCTAGTCGTGTGTTTGCATTGTATCGAAGAATGGGAATGTCTAGATTTTGTGGAGGTAAAACCTTATAGGAAACAAGACCACGGTTATCGTTTGGATGCGGCATTCCTTCTCTTCTATGAACAATAGGCTACCGAGTATTAAGAGGCTTCCTCGATATTACCCATGAATATAGAGAAGTGACATCTACATAGCGAATGTAATGATCATGTTTGCTTTCATGTTCTCCCTCTTTTGAAACTTTCCTTATCAATTAGAATTAAAATGAATTGCGTTTTAATGAAATCCCGAATGTGAGGGGAACTCCGTACTTTCTCATTCCATCCACATTCCCAGATTTCTTTAAACTTTTAACCACGTCTTTACAAATATTGTTTTCTAATCTTTGTTGCCTCATACCTGTGTTTGAACGTTACTTGTTCTTCGTCATCCAAATTATGATGAAGCTGTTGAATGACCATACCAATAGCATCCATAGTACTCATAGGCCGTAGTATTTTTCTCATCATAACCATCCAATTTATATTTACTAAATGGAACTTCGCACCCACAAACAATAGTTCGAAACGGAAAGATTTTTATCTAGAAACTGCAAATACTTCATTCACTGTAAAGACTTTTTACTATAATGATTACCGTATTGGAACTTCATTGGAAGAATGACGAGGATGGTATTCACTGGTAAGTATACAGACCCGAAACATTGCATAGCACAGGCTGCAGTGGTACAGGTCTCGGGAAAACATTGAGTACTACCTGTTTTCTCTTCAATAAGATTCGAAAACTTAATCACAGCCTGTGTAAGGATGATTACATCGTTCTTGAAATACTCGAGCATTTCTTTCTGCATATTGAACGTTGATTCTTTAGCGTATCATACCACTTAAGAAGAACTTACCTTTCTTCCTCTCATTGCGAATCCAGGTCATAAAAATCGATAATAGACCATTGTCCGTAATAGTTCTCATTTCTTTTTGTATTAAATGAAAAGGGAAAGTCACCTTTGTTAATGCCTTCTTGTAATCCCATCGTTTTCGGTAATGTAGATAATTTTCCAACGAAAACAGAAAACTCTCCTTAAAATAAACATTCCCGACCGATAATTGAATCATCTTTGGTCCTTGTGCAGTAATATTGTGGTTATAGAATTGTTTTCGATAAGATCATTCGCTACTACGAAAGTATCAAAACGGAAACAATTATGCGCAATTCCCACTACTCTCTCAAACTTTGGACGCTAAGTACGTTAATCATAAGTAGCTGCGTCTCATAAAACACAAAGTCTATCATCTTCTGCATTACCACATACAAAATATGTATACTACACTTCCCTTACCTTACATTCATGAGAGCGGCGGGAAGCACAAATTAAATTTAGGTGATGCTCACTTTCAGATTTTTCATTCTCTCGTAGTAGTTGAATTTCTACATCGTAAACAACGCACCAGAAGTCTTTTTATATGATTCTTTGGTAATTTCTTAAAAATAAAGTGTTCAACATGCGTCAGACAGAGATTACAATAACGTTTCCCACAAACATGATTAGCTTTCCTATGTCAAGTATGATTTTAACTCCACACTTTGGGCAAAGTTTCACGTAGTAACATAGATGATTAGCATTCTCTTTCTCACTAAGAGTGCGATAGCAAGAAAGAGCACGAAATGTTCTCAAACATTCCTTACATTGAATTTTACTCTCATCATCATCATTATCTGTAATAATATGTGTCCTCTTACATATTTCGCATTGATACTCACACCTATGCTCTTCACGATTATAATAGAGAGTAAGGTAATCTGGACAATAATCCCTTTTACCTAGAATGGATGATATACAAGAAATTATCTGATAGAGCCAGTCTGTATAAAAAAAAGAAATAACTTTTTGCTAGAAATACCACTATCCCGTGATACGAAACATAAAAATCTCTTGTCATTGAACTTAGGGCATATACAGCAATTTGATACTCATTCTAAAAATACCTTTGAAACCAGTCCAGTTCATCAATGCCCCCACCATTTTTCACTTTCAAGTCAACACCTGCATCTTCAAATAGCGTTATCCTTTCTTAATCCATCTCTTTGAGTAATTTCACATTCTACAGGTAACGTGCTTTGTCTGATTTGCTCTACCTCGAGCCAGACATACAGCTCGCGCGTGACAATCATAGTCTACAGGGAAGCTCGGAACGGAAATAATATGTTTTAGTAAGTACTCCTCCAGTAGGAGATACTTTTTATCATTGTTTCTGCACTGTCCACGTATCGGGTCCGTAATATGACATTTGATTGTAATTCTTTCACCAAGGAGAAATACTTTTTCGGAGTTCAAAATATTTTCCAAAGTGGAAAGTATATGCTCAACTGTCATATACGGACGTTTTCTCCAATGAATATAAATGGGTCGCACAAGGGTGTCGTTCCAACTGTCTATGGAAAAGCGAATGTAACTATCTTGGTCCACATCAGACAATACTTGTTCGAGCGAGAAAGTAAAACATGGCCTCAACATTCTCTCAGAAGTTTAAAATTCGAGCCTGTTCTCGAGCGTGTATGGGACCTCTACTCCACGTAATGGGAATCTAGTATAGCCAAGAACATACAACGACATCACTTGAAACATATTTTGCCCTGTTCCATCCAGCTGCGGATAGGCATTCGTATTGACTCAATTGCACCCATCTTCCCTTTCTATCCTAGATATATCATTAAAAATTTGCCCCTCTCCCTAAAAAATCAACAATTTCATTGCTTACATCATCCTCCTCGGCGACATTTGCAAAATATGATGTGGTTGAAAATGGATATCCATTCTCACAGAGCTGTCCAAATTCCCCCTCTGCGAGTCTACGTGGCTGGTACTAGGAATATCAGCAGCTAATGACATACTTCGAATATGAGTGGAAGGTAAGGATTGTTATAGGTAAAAGTACTAGAAACAGGACCTGGTGCTGGTAAGAGCACCGAGGAAGTGCAAGTACTAGGAATAGGTACAGTTGCTGCTGGTGGTGGTGGTATGAGGGCATTGGGAGTATGGGAATAGGAATAGGTACTAGAATGAGACTCGATGAAGTGGAAACAGCAGGGGAACAGATTCCAGTTGTATTACAATAAACAGTGGAATAACGAAGTACACAAGACAATGTGTTCGCTAAAGAGGTGGTGGTGGTAGTGCAAGCAATAGTACTAGTAACAAAATGACTAGATTGGCTGGTAGTATTGTCCATATTAGAAGGTACACTGAATGAGAAAGGAGGCAGAAACCTTCTGCGAGGTATGATGGTCAGACATTCATCTTCGTTTGCACGAACATAGATCTCTGAATCTCCATTCTCCACATTAGGTACTAAGTCTAAAAGCATAGCCAATATACTCTCCCTCCTTCCACATCCACTCCATCTACCAACCTAAACGTACAATTTCCTCTCTACAAGAAATCCCCCATACTTAAATTAATAAAAAGGCCGTGTGTTCGAACGGCAAATCTACCTGATTGTACAAAGTTTTTCCAGAAAGTTTCCCCAGGGAAGGGAAGAAGTGATAATTTGTTGGCGCAAGATCCGGGGAGTACGTTAAATTCCATAATGTCTTCCAGCCTATTTGTTGTATGGTATCCCTGGCCACCCGCACCACTTGCGGCCTAATATTTTCGGCAAGGAACAGTAGTACAACATTGTGATTCACCAATGCTGGCTCCTTCTGCTTCCGTGCCTGTTGAACACGTTTCAACTGCTGCGTGAACAGGTCCTCAGTGATGATTTGTCCCGGTGGTAGCAGCTCGTAGAGCACCACTTGGCGACTGGTCCACCAGAGTGCATGATCTTGCGTGAGTGAGACAGAGGGTCAAGTGGTGACAAGTAATGTCTGGCAGGCTTCGGAGTCTTATACAGGACGCACTTTGCGTCACTAGTGAGCACTTGGTCGAATATGGGTGTGTTCCGGTTCCGAAAAAGCAACGATAAGCACTGTCACTACTTAGTCCTTGTTGGCTTCAGATAGTAGTACACTGAAAAAAAATAGTTGTGTTAATTCAACTCAATTTTAACACAGTGCAGTGGTTCCAGCGTGGCTACCAGTTTTAGTGAATAATTCAACACAGACCCCCCGGTGTTACCGTTTAACACAGGGTGTGTGTTACGTGTTTAACACACAACCGGTGTTGAGCGGTGTTAAATTCAGGCCTGTGTTAATTTTTTCGGGGTTGATTCGGCACGGTGTCACGGCCGGTAGCGTGGGGAAAAGTGTGTTGTGTTACTTCTAGTGGTGTTAGCTTAATACGAACAAAGTAACACAGTGTGTAAAGTGTTGATAATGTTGTATTAATGTTACGGAACAGTAACACAGCTCCTGTGTTATTTGAACATAATTTTCTTGTTATTACTACACCTTTACTGTGTCACTATTCAAGGTCAATGCAATGTAGGTAACACCATTTTGGTGTTATTTCAACACACCCTGTGTTAAAATTCAAGGTCAAGGCCATGTAACTAACACCGTTACGGTGTTATTTCAAATCACACTCTGTGTTAAAATTCAAGGTCAGGCCACTTGATTAACATCACTCTTGGTGTTAAAACAACACCTGTGATCGGTGTTATCTTAACGCCGTGTGCTGTGTTGATTTGACCCTCTTAGTGTGTTGGAAAAAGTCTGTGGTGTGCATGATTTTGCACGAATATTACTACGGCGCTGTACTTTTTACGTGTATAGTAAATGATTTGTACATTACTATTGATGTACTTTATTTACTATCGTGGTGAGAAATAAATAACCATTTGTACAATTTATTTTCCGAATATATTTGGAATGGATACACCGGTTTGAGTACAGTCTTCTACAGAAAGAGTGAATTTTTATCACACTTTAGAAAATCACATTCAAATCGGTAGATTCATTCCGAACGTATTTGTAAAATGAATTGTACAAATGGTTATTTATTCATGGACATGATAGTGCATTCAGTACATCAGTAGAAAAATTGACCATTTATACTATGCACGTAAACATTACAACAATGTAATAATATTATCGTGATCTTACTATTAACGTGGTGGATTGAAATTGAAAAAGGATTGAAACTATATACGGAACTATTATTTTAACGCACCTTGCCAGTACTCAACCATGAATTTTCCCTTTTTCGAAAATTATTGGAAGGCGAATCTTCAAAAGTAGGCGCCATAGTGGTCAGGAAACTCCATAATATGACGTGCTAGTGTTTTAGAGAATTTTTGTATGGCTGAGATAATTGAGAGATGTTATAATTTGCGGGCTCTGCAGAAAATAAATAATCTAAAATACTTACTACATAACGGAGATCCATCAACACCATCGCGCCTACTTCTCAAAATTGTGATACTGTGTCGTCTTTCCACTATTTTCAAAAACCGAAAAATGACTGGGACGAGCCCTAAAAATACCTAGACCCGCCATGGATAAGGAATGACATCCCTCGGCTAAAACTCAAGGTGAGAGTTGAGTCTTATTCGATACAGTTCTCCACGTGCTACCATTAGTTCTGCGCATACTCTTTTTCCACTTCTGTACCCACCGTCCGTGGTGATTTGGTCAGTGCTGAAGATTGGAAGGTATGCAGGTTCGAGCAACTTGCACGGTATAAATTTGGTTCACTAGACGAATGTCATGATGGTATCTCACCATACGCTCTGGCTCCTAACTTCCCAACCGTTGCTCTTAAAAAGTGTTCGCGGAGGACTGTCATTTCCTTAGACGTGATTGACGTACACCGCACAGAGATGTTTGCCACTTCAGCACGAAAAAAACTTTGATAGTTAATCCACCTCGTTGCGAACATCCTGCTTGTTAACCTGTAAAATAGTAGACTTTTGGAGCACTTAAACAACATAGCAGTTTACGTAAAGATAAACACAAGAAAGTTTAAATTTCAACAAAGTAGGAATGCATGTTTGTAAAACTATATTCTGCATTACAAATCAATGGAGTAGGGAAATTGGGTTATAGTCCTTAAACGTACACCACAAACATTTCACACCACATCTCATGTTTCCGAATTCCACAGATAGAGTTTAGGGCCTGAGAAAACAGCAAGCTAACGTATACACTGGTAACGCAAACAACTGTCATTATGACTCAGCTGTAAAATAGGTTACTGAAATCATACACAGCAATAATAAAATTTACTTCTCAGTCCCTAAACCCTGTTATTACCTTTAATTATGAATTCATGGGATATTAAGGAGTACACTATCATGTTTTCACATCGACATCAATTTATTATTGTCTACAATATAACGTTTCAATCGAAACTGCTGAAATGCAAAATATTTAAAAGTAACGAACAGCTATTGAACAAAAAAAGATTACAAATTTACATAAACAAAATGGATGGTTATTGATCTTGATCTTATTGTTATCTTGATCTTATTGTTATTGATCTTGCACTTCCAGTATTGAAGCAAACACATGTTATAAGAACCTTGCATTTTTAGTATATGCAGTATATTTAGTGTGTTTAGTATATTCACATTGCAATCTCTAAAATACATTTTTCATTATTGAAAACTACAGAGAAAAAAGGAAAGATGTGCAATAAAGGCGATTTCTCGTAGAACAAATTTTAAAATCTTACTTCCCATTTACACCAATGTATTTTATCCTAAAATCCGCTACAACTCGTGGAATATTTGCATTTTAGATTGAAAGTTTCCTAGCGGTTAGCTATCATGGTGATCCTTTGTGTAGTACTTGTTACGACTGTAAACTCATTTTTTTTTAAATGGCATCTTCAATTCTTTCCCTGTATCAACCAATTGTTTTAGTTGTTTACACTACTGCAGTGCTTTAAATTAGTTTAGTTGATTTCACTTAGGAGACTGCACGGACTCAGTCATGAAGAACTCCACCGGGTGTACGATTCACCCACTGGTATAAGGATAGTGAAATCAAAACGTCTAAGACAAGAAGACCTTGCAGTTCAGATAAGTGAAACACTAACATTATATCCCATTGTGATTGTAAACTGTAAAACTGGACAGAGAGAGGCAGTTAGGAAGATCTAGAATCCGTTGGGATAGGAAGGAACTTAGAGAAGTCGATATTCCGGATACTACGCAGGACAGAAGTGAAATC
>JAGDQP010044637.1:0-15837 GCA_022664845.1 Lepisma saccharinum
TCATGATCCTCAAGCTATAAGGGTGGTGGGGATCTTAAAACCCACTACGTCCACCGCCACCAACCTTAAGGCTGTTGCCAGCTCGCGCCAAGTTCCTTTGTTCCTGTTACATGCTGTCACCAAGGAACTTGGCTCATCCGTCTCCCATTTCACACCTTTTTAGGGCTAAAGAACTTGGCTCCACTTTTTGCACCTCTGGTGTTTTTGTTCGGATACATTCTAAGCGAAGAAAAAGAAAAAGATCCACGTTGAAATAGATTTTCTCCTTGAGACAATTCCTAGAGAAGAAATGGGAATGCAATGGGACTGTTCACCAGCTATTCACTGTTTTTAAGAAAGCTTATGATTCTGTCTATCTATGAAAAGTTAAAGTACGATTTGGCATTCCGAAAAAGCTAGTTCGACTACTGAGGAATCATCGTACTTAAGTACCACTAGCACTTAAGGTAAAGTACCACTAGCACTTTACTTTACTAGTGGTAAAGTAGTGCGATGCCTTGTTACCACCACTGTTTAACTTTGCTTTAGAGTATGCGATTCTAAAGATGAAAGAGGACAAAAAGGGACTAACGTTGAATGGTTTGAATTAACTGTTCGTGTACACGGATGATGTACATTTAATAGGGGAGTATATATAAACACTATTAAATAGGTCTTAGTGCAGTTTGCTATTAAATAGGTCTGCAGGTAAACATAGGGGGAAAAACCCAAGCACTGAGAATGAAGGAAATAAATACATAACAATTCAGAATGAGAACATAGAGAAAGTAAACCAATTTAAATACGTGGGAACATAAGTGACAAACAAAAACGAGATCACTGAAGAAATAACAAGTCATTTAATATCGGGCAACGCATGTTTTCTATTCAGTCCAGAAACTCTTTAACCTCACGATTAATATCAAGAAATTTGAAACTGAAAATATACACAACGGTTATTCTTCCGCTAATACTTTACGGTTGCGAAAGTTGGACTACGACACGAATAGATGAACATAAATTACGAGTGTTTGAAAACAATGTCTTGAGAAAGTTATACGGGTCGAAACGGGACGAGATGACGGTAGAATGGAGGAGACTCATAATAAAAAATCTTCACGTAATATACGATTCTCCCGATGTTGTGAGAATTATGAAATCGCGAGGTCTAAGATGGGTAGGCCATGTAGCTCGGATGGGAGAAAAACGAACACTATTTTCATCTTGATTGGAAGGGCGAATGGAAATAGACTGTTGGGAAGACCGAGACAACGTTGGTGGGATAATATTAGAAGGGAACTTCGAGAAGTAGGTATTTATGATGAAAATTTACTTGATCCTGCCCAGGATAGAATCTTACGGCGAACGTTCGACGATTAACTTTCGAGTTCCGTAATCCATAGAGGAAGTAAGTAAGTAAGTTTTATAATGTAGGGGCTGTATAATTCAAATGTGGCTATAACTAAAAAAATAAAAGTTCACTAAATTTGTACGTAACGTTTTATTTGCTTACAGTATAAAGTATAATTATTATTTGAAATGTTTTCCTCTATCTCGCACTGTCAAAGAGTTATAATCTAATTAAAAATGACTTACATTTTCCAATATTTTCATGTGTATCGCTTTAATATAGTTGTAAGTCGAAAAGTACTAATATTCCATATTCAGAAATGTTTTACATAACATTTGTTTCTTATATTATAAAGAACATTTTTTATTAAAAAAGTTTTTTATCTTTCACGGTTAAAGAGTTCTAATCTAAAAAAAAAAGTGGTCGCCATGTTTCAATATGACAGCCGTAGCACAGCTCGGATTTAAAAGAATTTTTGGTATATTTATTACAAGGGTCTAAAGAAGATATTTCCCAAATCTCTTTTTTGTGTGACTTTGTTTCTGGGTCAAACTCTAAAATTCCAGGGCTATCTCTCGAAATTGCTTTTTTAAACACTTTGCAGGGTTGGCTTTCGCTTTGATATAAAGAAATCCGATTTCATCTGTTTTAATTTGAATGTTGTTAACAAGAATAGAATTCGAAATGCTATAACAAAAAAAATTAAAAAATAAAATAAAAAAGTTTAAATTCCTCGTTCTCGGAAGCATTTCTTCTCGGCACCACGTAATTTCTTCGACAATTTGTTCCTCGGTTTACCGAAATGACAGCGCCATTTTTGACCTCAGTAATCCCTAAAAAGACGTTTTAATTACTATCTGTTCATGACAGAGCATTCAGTCATCTAGAAGCCATTGCTGAATTCCTAAATACTCCGAAATTTTTATTCCTTCTAAAGAAATCAAAGTTTAGTGCTATTTCATCTCACTCTGATGGTGCAAGCTTAACTTGTATTGATACAAACGTTGAATTAGGATCTCGTGTTGTCTTTCTGTTCTCGTAAATTACAGTCCCATGAGGCCTAGACTGACGTTCTCACGAAGAACTCCTTATGATAGTGTACTAGTTAGATTCGCTTAAGTACTTTCTTTAAATAATAATTTTCATGTTTTCATTGAAAACTCGTAACTGGCATACTTATGTTTTAACCAGCTAACGGTATTCATGGGTCATAGATAGGTAACCCATATAATTTATTTTGTATTATTTTTTCCAAAATCAATGCCAAACAAAATTATTGACACGTAATTCCAATAAATCCTTAATTTTATCCCATTACTTTTTTTTATTTCTTTATGAAATAATGAACTAAATCAAATTATATAAGATTCTCTTTGTTGGTTTCGGAATCTTGAATTCCACAGAGCATCTACACCAGTAAAAAAATATAATATTGTAACGATAATATTCATTATAAGAAGAAGGATACTACTGATGACCAAATCAATAATAATAATATAGTCACAAACTTATGAAAAATGACATGAAAATTTTACAGTATACAAAATATGCACTTTCATTATAATAAATCATGCTTTAATGTCATAGATTTTTGCTCTTTTTCCTAATTACGATAGTTCTTTGTTTCAGAAAACTCATTCTTCCTAAGGATACACTGCTTCTGCCTAAAGGTACATAATAAAAATGTTTCTGTATTTCTCATAGAGTTAGGAATATAACTATAGGGAACCTTAGGATGTTTTGTTGGAGAGAGGAATAAAGCCAAGAGACCTAAGGGACGAGGAATTTCGGCCATCTTCTGTGGCCCCATATTCAGAGACCCTCTTTTCCTTATATTGTCTCTCTCAGGTGCACTCATTCTCTATCGAAAAAGGCAATCCTCACAGTACTCGGTATAGAGGGACTCTAATGAGGCCACACAAGATGGCTGCCGATGAACCGAATTTGGCTGCATGTGACGTCATGTATGTTCTCTCTATTTTCTTCCTAACTCTACGGTATTTCTGCTCTTATTTTGTACTTTGTTCAGAAATGTTCTACTGCTTACAATTATTATAATACGCATTCTGCTTGATGTGAATGTTTTGCACACGTTATGCCCACAATGCATGAGAAAACACTGACGAATGTGCGTTGCCATTCTTGTAAGAGCACAAATAGAGTTAATTTCTTCACTTTGCGCAATCCTATCCATTGTGTTTAGATAGAACGGGATTTTACAAATGAAAAAGGAACTATATTAGCGGTAACTATGGATCTTTTTACCCTACACTGTCAAGTAGTAAAATTTAAACAGTGTAGGAACACATCTCATTGTACACACACATCCACTGAGGACAGTGTTCTCAGGTTTCCGTCGCAATATTTCCCTCAAAATACTGAAACATTTCCCGGATTCTAAGGGTTTTTTATATAATTATTCGAAATCAAAACAAAAAGTACCAAAAACATTCAACAAACTTTCCTAATTTTTATTTTTATTCCCGTTTACCTTTCTTGTGACCCAGATTTCCCCGTTTTCCTGGAAATTTCCCTCCACCTGAAAACACTGGCTGTGGAAAATAGCAGAAAGCGCGTCACAATTATATGCACACTGCAGCGATGACCAAAAAAAAAAAAAAAGGGTTTATTTTGCTTCCTAGATAGGCTACGACTTACAGGTTAATTGCCTATCGTATTTCTGTAAGTCTAATAATCGAACGCACAAGGTATCTCGCTGGAATGCATACAAACCTACATATTTATTTCATTTGCATCACCTGCCTTTAAAATCCCAATCCTAGTGATTCCACTTCTCGCCACTTTAATCACAGTCAAATTCCGAGATATTCTTTGTCGCCTAAGAATTTTATTGAATTTATTTTAAGTCCTTTAGGCATCTGAGACTGAGATCGGGATATGATAGAAGTTCGCAGGTGCCAGGGCCTATTTTGTAGGAACTATCCCAGCATTTGGCTTGTATGAAAGAAAAAAACTCGAAAACCTTAAGTCAGGATGGTCGGCTTCTCGGATCGATCCCAGAACCCGAATACTTAGCCATTGCTCAATCACAGAGCCATGGCCGCTCGGTTGATAATTTAATTATATTTCAATCAAAAGTAAATTGTTTGCTTTTGCTTTTCTTCAAGAGTTTATTAGTATTGCATACCTTTATACAATTAGTATTTGTAATATTAGTTATGAAGTTAGGCAATTATAATGCTTGTCACTAGATAGCAGCGCAAATCAAGAGCCAATGACTAAACAAAATTAGAATCTTCTCTTAATGTACAATCGTTCGTTTGCATTACGTTGTATCTAATATCTGGTGTAGTAAAAAGTAATCCATTATTTTTGCATGACATTGAAGGCTTGACTTACCATAGTTAGAATGATCCGATTTAGGTCACATATGCGCCGTTTTGTTCGATAACGTGTTGCCATTTGGAAGGTAATATCATAATGCCTCTCTCATAGAAGTCCTTGTCCCTATTGGCAAAAAATTGAGACAGTCGATGTTCACAAGCCTCTCTTGAAGCGAATTTTGCAAAAGCAAACGTGTTCGCCATGGACAGGAAGAGATGGTAATCACTCGGTGCCAGGTCCGGACTATAAGGTGGATGCATAAGAACCTCCCAACCAAGCTCCCGGAGCTTCTGGCGAGTCACTATCGATGTATGTGGCCTGGCGTTGTCCTGGTGGAACACAATGCCTCTCCTATTGGCCAAAGCTGGCTGCTTCTGGGCGATTACTGCCTTCAGACGGTCCAATTGTTGACAGTATAGTTCCGAGTTAAGGGTTTAGCCGTAGGGGAGCAGCTCATAGTAGATAATTCCCTGCCAATCCCACCAAACACACAGCCAAACCTTCCTGGCCGTCAATCCTGGCTTGGGTACCGTTTGCGCCGGCGCACCGCGCTTCGACCACCACCGTTTTCGCGTGACGTTGTTGTAAGTGATCCACTTTTCATCACCAGTCACCAACCGCTTCAGAAATGGGTCGCTTTTGTTGCGATTCAGCAGCGATTCGTAGATGGAAATTCGGTCCATGAGGTTTTTTTGCGTTAACTCGTGTGGCACCCATACATCAAGCTTCCTTTTATATCCAGCCTTAGGCAAATGGTTCCACACGGTTTTTTGTGCAATGTTTAGCTCTTGAGCAATGGAAACAGTGCTTACATGACGGTCGGACGCGACAATGTCCATGATTTTATCGACATGTTCGACACGTGGCCTTCCAGTGCGTGGTACATCTTTGACGTCAAAATTACCGGAACGAAATCGACGAAACCAAAATTGCACGTGATTGGCTGTTACAGTATCAGGACCATAAACACTATTCACATTTGCAGCCGCCTGGCTTGCGTTTTCGCCTTTATCGAAGAAAAACTGTAAAATACAGCGTATTTTCTCTTTTCTAGTGTCCATTTTGACGCGCGCTCACACAACACTGAGTCAACTCATCACAACTATCTGAACAGTGTTTGTAGTACGAATCTCATCCTTTGAACGCCATCTCGTTGAACCCGATTGGACTTATACAACGCGAGATACAGATCAGTGAAGCCATCTATTGGAAAAATAATGGATTACTTTTTACTACACCAGATATTTTGGCTTAATTAAAATTCTTCAATAAACACGCTTTTTAAAAATAAGGAATAATAATATAAATTAACTTTACTTCCGTTTTCTTCCAGAATTCTTAAAGAACATAAATGTAATTGAAATCGTTTTCAACTTAGTATTTCTACTTAGCTGATATTGAAACTTAAGTTATTTTTTCAGGGACGGAAAAGGTGCAGTATACCAGGTGCGTTCCCGTTAAACGATACAAACTTATTTCTTAAAGTATTGGTTCTTAGCATGTTTTACCTCTGAGAACATATTTTGCTTTAATTAAATGCTTGTTATAAAGTCACCACACATTTCATTACTAGTTTATGTTATACAATAAACTATAGCTTTGAATTTGTGCATTTATGGCCTTTAGACATCTATGGCTTAAGATACAAGTTTGGCTTTAATTTGTTTATCTTGGAAGAAGTTAGAAAATTAGTGTAATTCTTCAAATGTACACTTGTTGTGAATAATAATTGTACGTACAGTGGAACCTCGTCAAGTCGAATTCTTTGCTATCTCGAACTTTATTCATTCCCATATAGCTTTTCTATTCGACCCTGTGTTAATTTACGTCTCCAAGTCGAAGATTATGAAATGTAAACCTCGATAAATCGAATTTTTGTTGTTTTCTGGACGTGTCATTGAACCTCTCTAACTCGAAATCTCCTACGTAAGAACCTCTACAAGTCGAAGTTACGGTATAAATACCTCTATAAGTCGAAGTTTCATTCAGGTAAACCTTTGTAAGTCGGAATTTAGGGAGTTGAACGGAACGGTCTGAGCGGAACGAAATGAGGCGTTCGATACTCACACTAATTTTAGTGCTGTCTCACCGAGTGTCTGTTACAACGTGATCAGCACGCAAGTGTTTCATAATGATGGTGAAACGAAAATGCAGGACCCTAATTATAGAAATGAAGCGACAGTCAGTTTTGGCCCTCTATATCTCGAAGTTTCAATTATTTCTCTCAATAAGTCGAACTTCGCTGAGTCAAAATATTCGATAACTCGAAGTTGTACTGTATTCTTATCGATAATGCCTAATGTAGTTATCGTTCATGTGAAGGCTAAAACTGTGTTAGTTATAAGGTGAAATGACAGGCTATACTAAATTATGTACTCTAAACATTTTTAGGCATTCTGAATTTTCAAATGAAAACTCGAGCAAAATTAATTGCAATTTATAAATTGAACCGAAATTGATTAACGTTTCTCGTAGCTAGCGAATGTATGTTGAAGAACGGCGAAGCAATAATAAACAGAGTCAGGGTTAGGTTATGTAGAACAAGGTGAGGCTCGATTTTCTAAGGTTAACAAATCCAAAATTAGTTACTTTAAATCGTCCTTACTAAGTTTTAGTGATTAATTTCGCTACTGATCTACTCGTAAAATCACCGGATCAAAATCGAAAGATCAGAATCGGATTTAAAGCAGGAGTGATTCCTCACTTGGGAAGTATATTTACATATATCCCCGAATTTCAGTATGGTTATTTCTGACTACACGGCGAGGACCCCTCCGTTAAAAAAAAAAACACTCTCGGTTTGTTTCAATACGTACAGTATTTAGTGGTGGATTAAAACTTCTGTCGCTCGTAGACCCCGAAAAACCTTCGGCGCTTTTCCCAAGCTGTTACCTTTGCCGTTTCTCTTACACTCTACAACACATTTTGCGCTTGATAAGGAAAATTGCAATTCTTTATCGATATTTAATAAAATTTATCGGAGAACTATTCGAGGCCATCTTGCCAGTCTCCTATCAGCAATTTGTTATCCTTATCAGCACAGTTCAGAAACGATAGATAACTAACCAAGCAGAAATGGTTTTACAAGTTGATAACGATTCACTGAAAAGATGGCTTGATAAAACTTATTCTTTCATTGGTGCAAGTTTTAAGTTTCAAGTTTTAATATGACTTCATATCCTAAAGGTTAGTTAGGAACAGTTTGTCCATGATTTAATGTAGTAATATAAATATGAACAAGTAAATGTACGCACTATCCTGACTGCAACAACTGACTGTATCTCACTGCAGTAAATTTCGTGTCTTACAGCAGTGACGTATTTGTTCCATAATATTAACGTTCAGAAGCAACCAGTAAGAAACTACACGAAATTCGGATGCTCTTTGGATACTCCCCCGAACGAGATATCACCATATTCAGTATATAATTTCTAAACTCATTTTGAAGGTCTATAGAGGCGTGAAGCGCAGTTAAAGACGAATTAAACGAACTAATATAAGTTAAGCTAACCCGAAACAACCTAACCTAAGATTCACTCTTTTAAACGATGCTGGGGACTTTCCAAATAGTAGCCAATGAATTCAAACGCAACTTTTTTACTGTTTGCTGGTAAAGAAAGACAAACAAATGGATGCAAATAAATAGTTATGTATAAGACTTTTCAGCCTTAGGTCAAATTCTGTTTTCAGCAATTATAAACATTGGAAACTTTCAATCAAAGCACATACTGCATCCTCAAAAAGAAATACTGTATATTCCGGGAATGTAACATTAAAAGAAAAAAAAAGGTGAGATATATGGGAACATCAGAAAAAAACACAGCCAAAATCTGGACTCAACAAACTCAGAACCGAAGAACAAATTACCGTTCAGCTGAAAGAAGAAATTTCGAAACAAAAGAAAATATCGCCCCTCATCTCAAAATTTACCGCCATGGGCAGCTGCACATCTTAGCTATGCATAAAATCCGCTCCTGATTATATAATACATATTCGTTAGCTACAAGTAAGTTCTAGACAGTGTCGTCAGGTGGAATGAAATTTCTGCCCCCGCCCCTTCCCCCCCCCCAAAAAAAAATGAAGGAAAGACAATCAAAATCACGAAATTTTGTTGAATCTTTTTGGTACTTTTTGTTTTAATTTACAGATACTTTTAAAGTAAACCTAGCATCCGGGAATATTTTAAAAAAAATGAAAATATTTCATTATTTTGAGGGAAATATTGTGAGGGTAATCTGGCAACACTGGTTCTAGAAGCAAGACGTCAATTCTAGAAACAAGTCTAGTATGAAATTTTTGTAGATTTTCATGGTTCAAGTTAAAATAAATATTTACTTCTATCACTAACGAATATATTTTCTACATTAATTCCAAATATATTAGTTCAAATATTCTTATCATTTTCCCGTGGTTTTCTTTCTTGTCTTCATGTCGTCGAACTATTTGTTTGTGGTTTCTTGGAGACAGATGTGTTAAACAATCTCGGAGGTAATTGTTGTTCAAACACTTGAATATACTTTATAAAATGTAACGGATTCATTGCTAGTTTTTAATTATAGATTTAAAAAGGATAAGATGTAAGTACTATTAATTTCATAAAACCTACATCAGTTTCATACACACGATACCACTAGTCGTTATCCAGCTTTTCAATGTTCAATTCGAAGTTGCCTATCAAAAATTAAATGTTTAAATAACATGTTTATAACAATGTTCAATGTTGTATACTAATTTATATCGATTACATTTTTAAATATGGTTCAATAAATCTTTCCAATTTTGCACCAACAATTTTAGAAAGGCAGTGGCGAACCCAGGTTTGGGTTTAGAGGGGCTTCTTTGTCTCACAGTTCTTTGGAGGAAACTGATTAATTGAAACAAACACAGCTCTGGGTTCGCCACTGCCTTTCAAAAATTGTGGGTTCCGATTTTGTACCCACTATTCATAGGTAAAGTTTTTGCAGTGTACTCAGGATGTAAGAATCAGAGCTGAAACCGGTTACCGGGTCATTCGGATCAAGTTGTGTTCTGAGTCTATGCTTCAGACCCGACCTGACCCAATGATCCGATTTCGACTCACTGACCCGAAGGGCAAAGGAAGGCTTTTAATTCCTTGATTACGACTACCGGCGTCTAAACAGTGAACTTTACATGGGTGACCGGGAACGAGGCTTTTGTTTCCTCCTACCCAGAGAACCAAGAATATGACACCAAAAAGTTGTTTAGAATGGTAAAAACATGTGGGAAAGTCTTACAGGTTCGAAAAGAATAAAAGTAGTTCCGGCGGTGTGCAAGGTAATTTTGAAAGAATTTGTGAATCTCACCAACGAAAATATTAATTGGTTCAAGCTATAAGACCAGGTTAAATCGAGTAAAGATTGGGTCAGTAAGGTCGCCGAATACCAAAGTTAGTCTAGTCACTTAGGTCATGAACGGGTTACTGAGTCAGTCGCGTCATTTGGAAGAAGACTGGTTCAATCGTGTCACGTTTCGGATCGAATCACCTACGTCCGGGTCAAACTGGGTCACCGGGTCAAGGAAGATGACCCAGTTTCAGCTCTGGTAAGAATAATTTCGATTCGACGAAAGGTAATAACAAACTACTATCGTTTCATCTTACGTAAAATGTTTCAGGAAAATATATCTGCCTCATCATTCCTATGGGTTGACATAAAAAATAGTTCCTTCGTTCGGGGCACAACCTAAGATCCACTTAGCGAATACCAGGATAGTATTTATTAAAGATTCGAACTGGCCCTTTCTCGATATCTACGGCAAAGTGTAACACGTGACAGCCTTCAACCATAAGGCACTACAACGTCCAGAAATGTTTGTACAGTTTCAATAAGATCTTTAGGTATATGAAATCGTTCATCTGATGGACCGAAGAATTAAAGTAAGTTCTTCTAGAGTTTTTTTTTTTAATTTTTACTGATTTTACTAAAAAAAAAATGCTTTCGAGGCTTTATAACATCGCTCGTCGATACATCCGAGAGTACTTTGAGTTTTATTTAATCTATTGTAGTGAAACTTATCAAGATTGGTGTGACTTGACAACACTAAGTCGATGGTGCGTTTCCACCTGCGATGACGTCGAAAGAACAGAACAAAGAGTGGAATTCTCACTACAATGTGTACAACGTGCCTTCATAAAAAAATAAATTACGATATTCTTTCCTTCATTTCAAGGCGACGAGTGAAACTTGTAATCCACTAACAATATTGCTTAACTATCAAAGGTGGCAGCTCAATCGATACAAAAGAAAATTGAGGGTCGACTGCTGACACAAGCACATGAAAGAAAAAGAAATAGTAGTACCTAATACTTGTATCTCAGTAAATTTTGTGACTGAGGGAAAGCCGTATAAAGTTTGTGGCTGAGCTAAAGCTGTATAAAGTTTGTTCTGAAGAAAAACCTTATAAAGTTTGACTCAGGAAAAGCTGTATAGAGTTTGGGACTGAGGGAAAGGCATATAAAGTTTGACTGAGAAAGACCCTTGTAAAGTTAGCGACTGAGGGAAACCGTATAAAGTTTGTGACTGAGTGAAAGCCGTATAAAGCTTGACTTAGGAAAATCTGTATAAAGTTTGTGACTGACACATAAAGCACATGAGTAAATGTTCGACTGATGGATCGGATATAAAATTTGACTGAGGGAAAGGTGTATATAGATTTGAGTGAGGTAAAGCCGTATAAAGTTTGAGTGAGTGAAATCTGCATAAAGTTTGTGAGTGAGGGAAACCTGTATAAAGTTTGAGTAACGGAAAACCGTATAAAGTTCGTGACTTAGGGAAACTTATATAAGGTTTGAGTGAGGGAAAGCTACATAAAGTTCCACTAAGGGAATGCCATTTAAAATTTGATTAGGGGAAAGTTGTATAAAGTTTATGACTGAGTAAAAGCTGCATAAAGTTTATGACAGGAAAAGCCGTGTGAAATTTGTGACCGAGGGAAAGTATAAAGAGGATTGCCCAGGTAAAAGTTTCATTGTCAAGGAATTATCAATGAACGATTAGGCGTAGATATCTCCTCTAAGCTGCAATCCTTAATCATAAAACTTCAAGGATTTTGATGCATGGGGTACTATTTTCATTGTGATTTCGTAAGTCTTCTAGCCCTATCTCATTATTTATCTAGATATGACGTCAGTTGAGTAGATGTCACCTGAATTTCCGTACCTCTAATTCGGAAATTAGGTATGCTTTTGAACGTCTTAAAAAGAAGTATTTTCTCTTTTTTCAACCTGCCAAATTCACCCCTCATTTTATGATGATTACTTTTGGAACACCCTGTATATAAACAAATGCAGTTACTTACAAAAGTAAATGGAGGTTAGAATTATAAGAAATAGTAGCTTTTTCTTCCAGAATTGTTACACTGTACGCCTAATAGTTAGATAACCAACGTGACAGTACAAATATGCGGGAAAATATCACATGCCAGGATATTCCTTCATTTGGAAGAAGAAAGATTTAGTCATTCAGCATCATATAGAGAACTACGAGAGAGACAGAAATCCCGTTTATGTCTTGTTCAAACACACACAGAGAGAGAGAGAGAAAGAATAGCATAGAAGAAGACGGGGAAAGAGCGAAAAAAAGAGAGGAGAAAACAAGGAAAGAGAGAAAATGGTACAAGATATGGAAACAAATGAAATTTTAACATTTATGAACACACAGTCTGTGTCTCTCTCCCCCTGCCCTCCCTCTCTCTCTGTCTTGTATTTTTTTCTCCCTTTATATGATAAATCTCTTTCAATACCAATCGTGATCATTTACAACGTTTAATTTCACGAAGAAAATATTTTGAAATCCAGACTGGGAATCGAACTCAGAACTTTCAGAATGAGAGTCTGACATGCTGACCACATAGCTACACAAAGTATAAAAATGTGTTGTTAAAGCAACCATTAAACTCGCTTCCCTCAGCAGTTTATTTATATATATACATCCTAGATTTCAGAACTATCTTTCAAGAAAGTAAATCCCACTTGCTGGCGGCGCGCTTATTCGCCAATCCCAACCGGTATGAATAAAAATAAATTCATTAGAAATTCTGCGTTCAAAGTGGTTTTGGCAGAAGTGGGTGATGTAAACGGTTGAGGATTTAAATACAGCACCGAGAGCACCAGTAGCCAGCTGCCTAGCATGGCGTAATGGTAGGAAGCTGGATCACGAAATAAAATACCCGGGTTCGATCCACGCGGGCGGGCGATATTTTTCTTCTTCTTTTCTTAAGAAATATATTTTTAAAAGTTTAAATTTAGTATTAATAATTCCTTTCTTGCATTTTCAAGATTGATTTTAAAAATGCAGTATTTGTAAAGAAAAGAAAGTGAAGATTTTTTCTTCTTGTCTTAAAAACTATTTTTTTTCTAATTTCAAATTTATTATTAATAATTGCTTTTTACAATTTGTTGTAGATTATATAAAATTAGTGACCATGGGTTAGGATAGGTTCGGTACGGTCAGTTTCCGTTATGTATCTAGACTTTCGTTTCTTTCTTTCCAAATACATTTCGATCTCTTTGTGCGAACCTGATCTTGCCTAGCCTCCGCTAACCCATGGTAACTAAAAAAGCCACTCCGGGGTGAAGGGGAAGACCACGGTTACCGGTGGGCATACGCAAAAGTGCTACATTGCGTATGCCTACCGCTAACCTGGGGCTGCGCCCCCCGAGGCTCACGCCGCCCAGCTCCCTTCTGAAGCACCGTGCCTCTTTGCTCACCTCGCGGGCCAGACCTGGTTTATTTATATATTTCCTGTCTTTCAGTAGCCTCTATTTGCATGCCAAAGCAATTAATAATAATGAATATGAACATATAAAAATATATTTTGAAATGAAAAATGAAGAAAAAACTTGTTCCCGCCGGGATTCGAACCCGTATTTTTTACCTAAAGTAAGCCAACGTCTTACCGCTGCACCAAGCTTGGACCTGGAAAATACTAGTTTGGTTGTTGTGTTTACAGTAGATGGCGTCGGAACCTGTTACTATAACGTTGCAGGTGGTTACTACAACATGAAACGCTTTTACTATTTTCTGCCTCAACTTTTGAGCCGTAAAAAATTGTATGATGCCATTTTGGTTGGTGGGCCATCGATTCTGCGTAAAATTGCAATTTGAAGATCTAGCAAAACTTCCACAGAGAATTTTGTGGGAAATCAGCTGCGTATCAATTTTTTTAAAAAGAATTTCTACAAGCTTCTACAAAATTCTTTCACTTCCTATTCAATGAGTCTGCACTTCAAATACGGTTCCACAAAACTTTTTAAGGTTCACAGGGCTGTGTAGATAATATGTACACAAATATGATATATATAAAGTTCGGATTCGATGATTCCGCACTAAGGAGAACACAGCTTAGAAAGTTTACATGATATAACTAAATAATAACTGATTACGGAAAAAAAATATATAGATTTCACCAACAAATGTTCCAGTTTTTTTTTTTTTGTATGGAATTTGGATGCTTTGAAAGAGCTTTATCGGATGTTGCCAACTTAGAACATCTACGCCAATCACAATTTATTTTACAAGTGTTATAAAAGACCGTGAGAGTACTTCGAGTGTGATTTGCTTAGCCATTACTTGTCGACATATGACGACGATGCTGCCGTAACTTTGACCGTAAAGGAACTATATTCTTGGATTGGTGCAAATAATCAGCTCCCGAAGTTTGCACCATTATTTCGTGGATACCCTGTATGTAACACTATTGACTATCGGCATCAGATTTTCAAATACGATAATAGATGGCAGTATATGTCGTATAGTTCTTTGTTAGCGCCATAAATTTCTTGCGGAACTTTTCAGTACGAATAGTTTAGTGGTACCTTCTGAAACAACACGGAAGATCCGCGAAAAGTACAGGTTGACAATGAAAAAAAAAACTGTTTTTAAAAGCATGCGGAGCGTTCTCATATACAGTTAGTTTAAAAATTATTCAATTGTCGCGCCCCATGCTTTTCTTTTTAGTCACGTATAAACATTTTTTTTAAAATTTTTTTAAACTAATCGTATAAAGAAAGTTTTTTTTATGTTTATTTATTATTATTAATTAGTTATTTTGGTGTTAGAAATCCTAAAGTGTTGTGCAACCAGTGAAACGACAGATCGTTGCAGGCTAGTATTTACTTTAGCATAAGGGAAAGTAACAATGTTGTATTGTCACCCGACTTACTTCGCTGTGCAAATTTTTACCATTGTATGACGTTGGGGAAATCCGTTAAATTAACGTTGCAAGATTTGAGGACACAACGAAACATTGTCAACTAAAGAAAAGAATGCAAAGATCCGGCAAACTCGGGACCTGCAGACTGCCGATTTTCGGAAATTCAGGATTTTTATGTATATACATGCTTTAAAGAGAGAACATGAAACACTAAACGAGAAGCAAATTTAGTACTTTGAGAATTTATAAATATCAATTTTTAAGTTTTATTTTTATAAACTCTTTTCACTAGTTACTTAATTTTTAACTTAATTAGCATTCAGATTTATAATGTCAATGAGTAAAAAAAAAAGCAAAAAGAAAACCGCGAAAATATTGAAAGAACTTACAACTAATGCATTTACATCCAGCGGTGAAAAAGAAACCGGAAATACGTACCAGGTAAGCCATACTATACACAGGCGGCAGTAAGCATACCCAAACTTCTGATTTTGATGTACACGCCTCCAAAACATTAAACGACACCTCCAGAAAACAATGACGCGCCAACGCGGTAAATTTAAAAATGCGCTCCGACATTCGTGCCGGGAAACTGATGAAACCGGAATATTGAATGCCGGATTTTTTTTATTGTCAATCTGTATTTTAACTTAGGACGGTATTTTCCAAATTCAAATAACTCTTCTTGAAGTGGTCCTATGTAAAATATTGATAATAGCTTTTAAACGAGAAAGGCATTTTCTCATTATGTAGGCCTAATAATTCATTAGATTATAAAGCATACTTGTACTGCTGAGCAAATGATAGTTGAATACATCAAGTGTAATAGGTTAAAGTATACCGGTATAGAACTATGTTGCCGAAATTAACCTATTTACACGGTTTATTTCAAACCTCTATTGATTTTATTATTACGTATTCCACGGAAGTAAGCAAGAAAGTAGGATTAAACAACATTCAATCAGATAATGTTATGGAATATTTTGTAC
>JAGDQP010044639.1:1738-15836 GCA_022664845.1 Lepisma saccharinum
CTGAAGTCTGAAACCTCTGAGAAAGATATCTCCGAAACGCTCTGTGCAACAATTACTCTTCTTGGCGCAGAGTCTTAATGAAGAGTTCTCGCTTGTCATGCGAAAGGTTCGCGGTTCGAGTCCTTGTCATCTTACTTTTTCCTTTTCCTCTAGAAAATGGTGTGTAACTTTTTGCTCTTTTATTCGTGTTCTTCATTTTTGCTTCATTTATTTAAAATAAGTGTATTGCACTTCTTGAACAATAATTTCAAGTGTTTATTTATTTTTCATACTGTTTTTATGCAAAAATACAACACAAAATATGCTAAACATGTAAATTAGCTTATTTTTTTAAATAAATGAAGCAAAAAAAGAAGTATATGAAGGAGAAAGCAAAAAGCTACAGAACACTAACATTTAATTACATGTCAAAAGCATACTGTAACGCATAACAGTTGTACTTTACTAGAGAAAAAGTAAAAAGAAAATATTGACTTGAGAAAGTTTCGAACTGCATGTCCTTCGCGCTACAAGCGAACGCTCTTCCATTTCTCTACGATTCCAGTACTCAACGATTCTCCGTAAACTCTGATCCCAGAGTGAAACTAAGAAATTTCTATCCAAAAATGCAATATGGAGCCAGATAAAAACTTCAATTTTTAAGTATCCGATTGAAGTAAAATTTCATATCTGGGAATTACAAAATATTCTAAAACTGTTTCGAAAGTTGAAATGATTGAATTACGAAGATCAATATTTTGCCTACAATTACAACTGTAAACGGTGTGGCCAGTGTTTCTTCCAGAAGACTTTGCTCGGGAAGGGGGGCTAAATCAAGTCGTGAAGGCTTACGAAAATTATAAATAATGCATATTGAGTTCCATGTGCTAAAATGTAAAATAACAATAATTTTACTTAAGAATATGTCGTAATTCCTTAGTTAACCTTAAACTAACATAAACAGTATTTATAGATTGTGCTATTATATTCGAATTTCAGAATACGCATGAGTAATACAAATAATAAATGATAAAATGAATTGTATGGGCGGTAACAGAGTAATACAAATGTTGAAACTAATTCTTTCGAGAGGCTGTTGAAAACCCCGGGGGCAAAGCTCTTCCGAAAACATGCCTGGAAGAAACAGTGGGTGTGGCTCTAAACTGTCTCATTTTAAAACCTGCTCCATTTTAGTGAAATTTAATATATAGGAACTCCTACAGATTCCGGAATCTATATTTAAGTACAAAGTAATAAGACAGGAGCAACACGATACATTTTAATTTTAAAATCCCATTTAATTTTCTTTATATTTCGTGTCTCATGGCTCCAATGGTCGCTGAGTATAATTCTGAACCGAAAAATTACGCATGGGAAATTTCTCACTGCGGAAACTTGAGAAAATTTTTAAAATATTTGATTTCATAAAATTTCAGAGGTCGCTGAGTTCGATCCTGAAATAAATATATTAAATTACATTAATAATCATGTCCGTAGTCCAAAATGTCTCTATATGAAAAATCGTAGGATTCTTATCTAGAGTCTCTAAACAGCGCTATGATTTGTTAAAGATTTTAAAAAAAGTGATTTCTGTAAACCAAGATGAATAACCCAAGACGTTTTCATTTGAAAAAACATGCAATGTGCGCTAGATGTAACCCAAGACTTTTAAAATAAAATAAATATAAAGAATCAAGTAAACTTGCTTTTCAAAATCATACAAAAAAAACTTCTAGAAAATTATTCAGTTATCAAAGATCTAGACAATCTTAAATTGGTTTATAAAATGTAAAGTGGCTCTGGTATTGTGTATAATTCCACATGCGTAATCCCAAATTCATGACTCACTTTGTATAATTTTTGTTAATAGCGTGTTACAGGCAAATACGGAATTTCTTTAGGTCACGTGTTTTATTGTAGCTGAATTCAGAGCTACCTAGACCTTAGGTGTAATAAAATTATCCTATTGTTACATTATAGTGCAGTTTAGTGTTCGATTTGTAGGGCGAATGGCTGGGATTTTCTCCTCTCTGGAAACATCATCCTTAGCTCTGCGCTCCGAAATCTGCCCCTAGCCAAAGGCGTCAAATACGGCATTCTAACGTATTTGAAATGTTCTTTCCCCCTCTTTATAAATTGCATAAATCGATCACTGGACTGTAGTTTTAGGAAGAAAGTATCCTTTAAAATTCTTTCTCACACTTATTTTTCCACACTCATACACACACACCGACTGCAAATCGTGGGATACCGGGTTCGATTTCCGGCACTGCCAATGGATTTTTTCCAGAGCAAGAGGGTCTGGAATGGCCCCCATCCAGCATCGTGATACAATTAGGCGCTGCTGTGAATAAAAGACAGTGGCGATCACAGTTCAGAGCTTCGGTTCACCTCTCCCAACAAGTCTGGTCAGCGTGGGAGTAGCAAACTCCTCCCTACAGGAGAGGCCTCATCGAGTAGTGGATTGAATATGGCTGTGAATTATATATAAGCTGTGGTGCATTAAAGCAAGAGGTGAGAGCAGCGAATTTACATAAAGATGATTATGTGTGTTCTACACCAGGTCATGTCCTGACCCGAAAGTTCCTGGGCAGGGTAAACCAATGGCGGTTGTCATTGCATTCAATCGGAAAGAGAGGACGTCCCAAGGACGGGACGTACGGTTTGACGTGGACTCCGAATAGTGATTCCGCCAGACCCCCCCTTCAGTGGGAGTGTCACACCCTAAATTCTCGAGACCACTCCCCAAATTTAATATTTTTACTGCCAAAAGTCGGTAGAAACCGTGCAAATCTCCACTTACTCTCTCCCAATTTTGTCTTTACACCCCCACCCAAACTGAAAATTATGGCGAAATCCCTGACTCCGAACAACTTATATAAACTTGTGAGTTTAGTACGCAAAGTTAAAAATACTCGACTTTCATGAATTCATTTATAACTATGTCATTCAAGTGTAAGGGATATCTGTCGAACCTAGTACCACAACTGGTTATTCATAGAGACATGTACAGGAATGGCAGAACTACTTTCAGTTGAACTTTGCAGGTCGTATGTTGTTTACGCCTTACATGTGCACACATGGACAATATGCAAAAGACGGAAGAAGCCGATGCATGAATAATAATACATAACAACTTGTATGTAATATCGTAGTTACGTAACTAACTGTTGATGTAAGTTTTAATTGTGTTTATAGCGCAGGAAAACTCTTCCGGTCTGTATGATTGGAAAACAGGAGCTTCAGACTGCATGGGCCATCACCTCCCCTAGAAACGTGCTGACCTATGTAGTTGCTTAAGCTCTTCATTTCCCTAAAAGGGGAAAGCTGGTTTTAATATATGAGTCAAGACAAATAGTGGACAAGAGAGAGTTAAGTGATATCTTCCAGAAGGAACGCTCATTCGCTTCACAGTATCTCATAGACTTGGAAATAAGCTGACGGAAGTTAGCTTTTAGACACAGACGACAGTCATACAGTTTGGGTGAGTGTAATGGCGCTACAGAGTATTACTATCTTTCAAAATGAGACTAAACCTATTTTCTGAAAACTATTGCCTATTCTTTATCAGCTACATCCTTATATCCCAGTACATTGTGCCTAAATGGCGCAGAACGATACGTGGCGGAGATCTGAGTTGGGGTCCACAGACCCATACTTTCTAAACTTTCCCTATATCACATGGCAATGCTAAAGTAAACTTCATTTATTTCTCCTTTCTGTCTTCATAATGGTCATTGCATTTTAAAAGAGCTCCAAACTTCCTTGTATTTTAACAAGCAGTCTAAGCTATGCGGCAGTTATTTCAAATACAGCATATTACATATAAAAGACATGCAGACTTTGAAGTATTAAGTTATTTCATACATCATCAGAACTAGCTGTGAACAAAGTCCGATTAGCATTTCCTTTACTTGTTTCTTTCATGAGTCATATGACTGGTAAATTAACCACATTTTTTTTCTATCTTGATCTCACTCCTCTTTCTACTTTCTTTTCTTACTTTGCTTTAGTAAGTTAATAATTTGATGACAAATTCAATTTGAGATCAAGTAGTATGTAAGTCAAGGTGAATAGATATGTATAGGTATTAGTATTATAGGTCATAAGCGTATATTTTGTTATACATTACAAAGTGCATTAGCGATTTTTTGTGTTACTAGAGCGTTAGCATTAAAGAATTGCATACATTATGCCGAATACGAAAAGTGAAAGGAATACAGGAGAGAATGTTTCTGAAAATACACTCATGAATTCCCCACATGTTTCGCCGGTACAGACACCCCGGGCTTCACCCACTCCGCCAGATTATACACAACGAAATTCTGCACATATTAGGCAAGTGTATAATTCACCAACATACAAAGAAGGTCAACATTTTGGTGAGTTTCCAGCCAAATTTGAATTAATAGCACAGTTTAACAATTGGTTTGATGCAGAACACAAGCTTCGTTTCGGTGTTTCGCTTACTTCTCTACCCTTAGATATTTTTCTGAGCATGCATAAAGAAACTGAATACGATAACATGACATTTAAAGAAGTGACAAACCGTATAGCTTGCGAGCTCCGTCCTAGCAACTATTTTATGCAAGTGGATATGATTTTAAATTCAAGGATTCAAATGGAACAGGAGAATCCAATACATTATTTAATTTGCAAAGAGAAACTGATTGATCAAATATGTCCGGAAATGAGTATACAAAAATATATACCATGTTATAGTCGGCCTTCGTAAAACGATTTTAGACCAAGTTTCTCTGGAGAAATTAAAAATAATAGATGATTTGAAATCAAAGCTTCATTCTCTCTTAAACCGAGACTTTTTACTCCAGAAGCATTCGTTGTTAGAGCTCCAGCTAAATCAAAAACATTTAGTTGACGATTACTTCCAACCTCCTACAAATCAATTTCAGGGAGGTCACATTCAACAAACGAATGCTATGTTTTCACAAATGTCACCACCCGCTAACATGTGTTGGACTAATACGCCATAAGCACAGTTAGTCCTGCCCTCATTGTATCAGCCAATGGCAAGTTACATGACTCAGGGCAACAAGTAACGACCTACGATATATCAAACTATGCATTACTAAAGAATACTGTACAGAATACTACAGATTTTTTTCGAAATGCTCAACAGATGGCAATAAATCTTCCGAGTTCTGGAAAGCCTAGGGAATCTGCACAGCAAACAGTACCATCTGGTGATAGTTTTAGAACTATTTCCGAGGTTAGCTCTAAAAAGTAAAGAACAACTACATTCTAATGTTAAAACAGGATCAAATTATGACATATCAATTTTAACTCATAAGTTAACAAATTTGACATTGCAGGTTCAGGAATTAAGACTTGAACAGTTATCATCTGTTGGGCTTGGGAGCTTAATACGGTTTAATATACGGAATGCATGGCGTTCAAGAATTTTGAGTTTATTATAATATGAAAACGCTGCGATCCAGGCTGTATGTCCGTAAGTTAAGACTGGTCTGAGAAATGCTTTGTAAGTACTGATTATGGTTGTTGGTGATAATCCCCAAGTTGTGCCGGTAAGTCTTTTTAGGAGGTTCAAACGGTTGTATGCCTTGGTTGTGATTTGTTTCAAATGGGGCTTCCAAATTGGGTGATAATCAAAGATGATTCCAAGATATTTTACTGTATGAGTTGGTTTGATTCTGGTCTGTTGTACTGTTAGTTGTAGTTTTGATGGATTACGATGTATTCGTGAGCGTTGTTTGGGTGGTAAAAATACTATTGCTTGTGTTTTAGTTGGATTGATGGTAAGTCTCCATGTAGAACACCACTTACAGAATAAGTCTAGTGCCGCTTGCATGTTTCGGTTGATTTGATTTATGGTTTGACAAGAAAGTAACAAGGCGGTGTCGTCTGCGTACTGGTAGAGTTGAACATTCTCTGGTAATGGCGGAAGATCAGTAGAATATAGAGTAATGGGGAGAGTGCTTACCCTTGAGGGACTCCTGTGTGAAGAAAAATAGGGAAGGAGGTGGCATGATTGATGGTAATGTAGGCAATACTTTCAGCAAGGAAATTGTAGATGTATTGGATGTATGCAATAAGTAGATGAAATTTCAGTAGTTTCCAGATAAGTGCATGATGCCAAACTTTATCGAAGGCTTTTTCTAAATCAAATAGAACTAGGCATGATGGTTTGCAGGTGTTGAAGTGATTTTGTGATCTGGGTGGAGAGTCGTAGGAGTTGGTCCTGGATACTGTAGCCGGGTCGAAAGCCTACTTGGTGAGTGGGTAGGAGATTTCTGTCTAGAAGATCTGTTGACAATGATTCGTTCTAGGATTTTGCTTAGTGTATGTGAGCTGGATGGGTCGGCAGGAACTTACTGAGGTAGATGGTTTATCTGGTTTGAAGAACATAAGCGTTTTAGATGTTTTCCATTGAGCTGGTATATATCCTGTATGTACTATGAAGTTGAATATGGCTGCTATCAGTTTCAGTAGTCGATACGGTCCTTCTTTCAGATGTCAATATGTTGTACCGTCCTGGCCTGGAGCGGTATTCTTCTTACGAGCGGTGGTAGTAACTATGTCTTCAACGGTGATTGGTGCAGTAAGATGGTTGTTATCGTTGATGCGGTGCTCAGAGTTCGGTTGCAGTTCTGGTGATGTAATATTCAACCTATTTACTGGATGTGTCCTTGTGATGAAAGAATTCTGTGGTGTGAAGATATCCTGTAGGTATGTTGAGAATGCATTTGCGTTTTCTTGATCAGATTGTAGATGTTGGTCTTCTTGAAGTAATGGGTATGTAGTAGTTGTCTTTTTGCCGGTAAGGTGGTGAAAACGTTTCCAGAATTTCGACGGATGCTCTGTATCTCTAAGTTTGTTGCAAGTCTTTACCCATTGCCTAAGTTTATATGCATTTATGTAATTGTGCACTGAACGTTGTAACTGCCGATTAAGTTGAAGATCTGCTGGGTTGTGAGTTCGTAGATATTCTCGAAATGCTTGTCGTGATCGTTTAACCTGTGTGGGATAGTATGGCGGAAGCTTCGGCTGGTATGGCGTAATCTCTTTTGTCGGTATATGGCGTTTTGATGCTGACTGGATGGTTTCCGTGATAATATTTAGCGTCTGATAAAGTTTCTCCTCGTTTGTGGGTTTCTGGATGTTATGTAGTCTGTCATTAATATGCTCTCGGTATTTATTCCAGTCGGCGAGGTCAAACCTGATGGTAGTTCGTGGTGGAGGTTTGTCGGTTTTCTGGGAAGGCCTGGGGTGTAGGGTTATTTTGACGGGAACATGATCGCTGCCTACAGTATCCAGAACTTCTAGGTGTGAGCAGTGGATAAGGTTAGGGGATAGGATGGCTATATCGGGAGTGGTCTGTGAGATTGGTTGGGTAGGTTTGGGTAATTGTTGGAATAGTCCGGTGGTGCTATTAGCGATAAAGTTTGTGAACTGAGCTGTGTATATTTATATCCACCATTATGATGTATGTGTTAAAGCTATTCGACATTATACTGAAAGAATTGTACTGGAATAGGTTGTCCTGGTCGAACGTATATGGTGGCTAAAGTTATATATAGATTTCGGAAATAAACAGTAGATATGATATGTTCAGGTAATTGAAGGTGTGGAATATGATGAACGCGATGGAGTATTGTTGGTTTGAAACCTAGTGCTGCTCCGCCATTAGCTCGTAAGGCTGGTATAGTGCTTGCTTGATGAATAAATTTATAACCAGGAATTTTACGTGATGATTGTGGATGAAGGTGTGCTTCATTAGCAAAAAAGCATGTACTTTTTCCTCTAGTAATAGTGCTTCAAATAATGGTTTGTGTGTCATTAGCGATCGAATGTTCACAAATAATTGACAATATCCATCTTAGTCTTCTAGTGTGGTTTGCTGTGATTGCGAGTTAGAGAAAAGCGGGGCTGTAACAAAATGTACATACAGACCTGTATTCGTTGCTTGGAAGTTAAATTGAAAAACTTGTTTTGCAGCTGTTTGTATTTGTTGAAGTATGTGAGAGCGGTGTGCTGGTTGGATATTTTGTAGTGTTATGGTGATGAAGGATAGCAATTGCTCGACAGTGATAGGTTTGGTGACGAGTGGATGTTTGTCTTGGATGATGCCGTGATCATTCGGTTGATCATGAATTCGAAGTGGCACGACTAAATCAGGTTTGTCAGGTTGTGGATGGGGTCTGGATTTACATACGTAACTATAGGTTGGATGATTCTGTTCACATGTGGAACATTTGGGAGGTCCTTGCATATTATTACACTGACGGGTAAGATGAGGTCCGGAGCAGTAACCACAGTTAGGTTGATCGGTGGTATGAGAGTTGTAGCTTTGACATTTTTCGCACCTGATGGCAATCGGTGGTTGAGTACGAGAAGGCTCGACGCGATGTCTCTTTCTGTATATGTATGCACCTAAGGTGAGGTGATCATTGACTGTTTCGTGTGAATGTGTGGTACTCTAACTAGAGAGGTAGGTCCATTTTGACATTTGATCCGTATGACTTTTGTAAATTCGAATTATTCCTGTCTGAGTTCTTCAGCAATTTCGTCATCAGTCCATGTAGGGTCCACGCCACAGATTACAACAGAGAGAAGTGTTTGTTTACGTGGTGGGGGTGTTTGTTTGATGCGCTGATTTGATAAGTTAGTCATACTTGCGGATTTTCCAAATATTTGGAGGCTATATTTATTGCGAATGGTTGTCGCGAGGTTAGCACCCGGTGACTTTATGATTACTCCGTTTCGCTAGGAATGATTTGGTTAATGATTTGTCGTGGTACATATTTCAGAATTGTTGGAGAATTTGCTTAGGATTTTGGAATTTGGTATCAAAGTTGCTCAGTAGGAATGAATATAGTGTAGCAGTTTGTTCTGATGTTTTATCTTCGATATGCATGTCTGATAATCGCTATCACTGTCCTGATCATTTACATGTTGTTTTTTGTTAGGTGGTGATGTTGGTTCTTTGCTGTCCGTTGCGCGTACTGGTGTTCTGGAACGTGTGCCAGGTTCAGTAGTCGTGGCCTTTGCATGATGTAGTGATCGATGGATGGTACGAAAGTCGCTTGGTGATGGTGTTTTAACTTGAGCAGGAAGTCCGTGGTGAAAGCCGTCCGCCATTAAATTAGTCCGTCCTGGGGCCGAAACACGTGAAATAGTGAGGGAAAAGAAAATGAGAATCAAAATGGCTGATCAGTCTTTGTACAATGACTGCTGCCTCAAATTAACTTTCACCTTCCAACACTGAAAAGTGCTGTCTATCCTATTGAGATCGTATGCGTGCTGGTGTCGATTGTGCGTGTGCAACACAACGTCCTCGAAAGCACGTTAACGAATCCCA
The DNA here is from genome assembly GCA_022664845.1 of Lepisma saccharinum. Taxonomy (NCBI): domain Eukaryota; kingdom Metazoa; phylum Arthropoda; class Insecta; order Zygentoma; family Lepismatidae; genus Lepisma; species Lepisma saccharinum. Next base: position 11,058 of record JAGDQP010044639.1, read on the forward strand.
GCTAGGCTAGGTTAAGTTATGGTGTACACAGAAATCCCTCTATGGACTATTTACATTTAAAGGTTGATGATCCATTTGGTAAACTTAATACTTTACAAGATAGAATTCTTATTACGTAATCAGTTCTCAATTATTTCTATAACATTTCTCAGCAATCTAGAATATCGTGCTGATAATATAACAATGAAAACAATAGTTTAATAAAACAGTAAAAAGTTGCTCACTTCGCTTTTTACGTATAAATAGTAGAGACTTCTACCGGTCAACTCTGAAAACTTCTAATACAAACAAACATAGAATGTGCACTGATAGTCGTTTTCTGTTAACTAAATCATTGTTTGATTCAATGCACAAAATAAAATACACAACGATAAATTGATTAAAACAAATAATTAGGATATATGATTCGCAAAGGCCATAGCAATTCGACTTACAGTAATCTCGGATCGAATCTGTGCCTAATTAGTTTGTCAAGTAAAGATTTCCTTCACATAACAGTAATACACAAATACATTCTTAAATAATCGTCAACTTCTGTATTAAACTTAGAAACAGGAAAGAGTAAGTTGTTAATATTTTATACCGTATATTAGCTTGAAAATAATATTGAAATATAACGATAATTCCTCTTATTTTTGCAACCAAGGTAGAAGGCAATCATTTCTAATTTAAAATTCTGCAGCTATGTTTCACGATAAAATACAAACTTGCACTCGAATACAATTCTACAAAGGAGCTGTAGAGTTCTACTTTGGTAAAATGTTTATTTTTATGCCTGAGATTAAAATTAAAATGTCGTTTATTCCTTGTAATCTGCTTCTATTACAAGAACCCTTTATTCATTCTGTCTATACGGATTTGACGCTCTCATTTTAAACGTACCAATATGAACGAGAGTTTCCTAGAATGGTCACAGCAAGCAAATAGTAAGATATTATTCAGGAAAAGAAACCCCGTTTAAAAAACAAAAAGTAGCCAAAATATGATATATTAGTGGTTCCTGCAGGAGAAAAAGTTGGAAAGTGAAAGCCATCAGGTTTTAAGTAAAGAAATCGCGCTAAGAATTGGAAATGTTTTGCCGCAACAAAGTCGATGCGAATTGAACGTCATTTATCAAATCGGCTCACCCATGGGCACTATTCATCATGGTTGGCGTCAGCCACGGCAGAGCACCCTCGTGTGAAAAAAAAACAGAGAGAGAGAGAAAGAGAGAGAAATGAGTGGTTTATGGAAGTCGATAATTCACCCGTTAAAAAAATTAAAAATAGGAGAAAAAGAAAGAGGGACCAGGTCAGTTTGGTTGAGGGTGTGTTTGGATAGTGAAGATAGTTTCTACTTGTCTGTTGCTCTTTTTGTGCTGGACTGCGACATCTTTTGAACTAAGTATCCTAAATATCACGACTTCAGAGTGTTTTCAATTCTTCATACAACGAAACGTTGCAAATATACTGCACGTATCGCTATCGCTGTCATAAAAAGGAATGTCTGAATAAACTATTAACTGAATATATTTTAATTTTATTTATGGCATTTTAGCCTCTTTGGTTAAGACCGTAATGGTGTAGGTAGAGGATGAGAAAGGTATCGGCCAGAGCCTTACTTAAGATACTGGCATTCGTTTGGTGAAATTGAGAGAAACTCTTGAAAATTTGTCAAAATTTTCGGTCACGGGGTTCGAACCCACAGATCGACCCACTGACGATACGAAGTTCGCGACGTCATTGCCTTGACCACGCGGCCTGTGTAATAAGTATTAACGTCTACAATAATACATATACAATAAAAATCGCAAAATATAGCGTGTATCAAAAGACAGGAAATTTTAAACCATGAGCTAGCAACACTCCGAGTGGGTGGCGCTGCACAACATAAAAAAAACATACAAGAGATATCTTGCCATTTAGTTATGATGAGGCAGTGGAATTGTGCGCATCGCAATTGTCTGGTCACAGATATCCCGATACGGTGATATGCCATAGCCCCCAAGACCCCAAGGAATCAAATATAGGTACCTGAATATACGGTTTGACCTTGAAATAATTGCAACAAAAATGAAATCAACGATATTCGTTTTTGAAAAGTATCGTAAATAACATATTAAAAGTACACCAAAATATGGTTAGTGGAAAAGCTCCATTTTTCAAAATGGCGTCCGATAACGATACTTTCGCCGTTAGTTATTGAAATTCTCGCTTCCCTTTCAAAGTTGCGAAATTGTATCCTTTATCATTATTGTTGCTCTTAAAATTGCCTTTCAGATGATACCAAATATAGTCAGAAGTAATTAATGAAAAAGGTAATAATATTCAGTGTTCGATTTGTTTTAAATTACGAAGGGGTCCTAAGACTAGTGGTTGATGGCAAGTTTCAACATAGGCCCCTACTAGCTTTTTGGGTAGAAATACAAAAGATTTTATCCCTGGTTGAGGTGATATTCGGAATCAACAACCGAGGATGAAATCCTCACGCACCAGGGAAAATTCCCGGCATCCCCCTTTTTAATTTTCTTGAAACCGTTCGATGAATCAATGGTCGCATTCAACTGGCTAAGGTAGCAACAAGCGCTGAGAGAGCACTTGAATCTTATTGGTTTGTCTATAGGTAACAACGATTAAAATGCTCTCTCAGCGTTTAGTGCTATCTTAGTCCGTTGAATGCGCTCATTGAATCGCAGAGTCAGCAGATGGACATTCACATTTGCTGTGGAACCGGAAAAAAGAAGTTTCTAGTAGTTATTCGATCTCCACGCTTTTGCGTAATTCACTCCAGATTATCCCCTTCAAACAATTTTAAAAAAATCCCTGAGTCTTTTAATATTCAAATACTGTGTAGATTTCCATGGTTGGTTTTAATGTGAAACTAAAATTTCTAAGACATTTGAAAGCGTTTTTAAAAGGTGATAAGAGTGATGCTACTTTGACAAGTTGGAATGTGTGATCAGCCAACTGTACATGGTGTATTTATAGCTGTAATTATGGCTATTAGTTGAAATATTGTACAGTTTATGTTGTCTTTATACAGCCTGTTTATGGATTCACAAGCAAAGTGAGGCAACTTTATTTCTTCCACTCAATAAGGAACAATTTCCTTTGAAATTATGTGATATTCGTTGGTTGGAAAACGGTCACTGAAAGAGCAATCGATATGCTTCCTTATTTAAGAGTTTATGTTAACGTTTTTAAAAAACAAAATCTTTTGTCTGATACTTTCAAGGTTATTGAGGAGAATTGCATTGATCCCATACTTTGAGCTAAATTAGCGTTCTTCAAAACTATTGCATCCGATGTAGAACCATTATAAAGAGAATTCCAATCAAATTGGTCTTTATTACCGGTTTCGCACTCACGCCTTAAATATATTTTCTATAATTTGTGCCTTTATGATTGGATTTGCTAAGTCATCAATCAGCAATTGAGCTCTCTGTTAATTAAATAAAACTTTTATCACGAGAAATAGATTTTAGTTTTCCTATTAAAACAGAAATTCGGAAATTTAAGGGACTGACAGATTTGCAGATTATTAAGTTTAGAAGTGATTGTAAGGATAGTTTGAAGAAAATCGTAATGCAAATGACAGGGAAGACGCCATTAAAATTTCCGCTTTAACTTGCATCTTATCGTAGCTCTACAGAAGGATTTTGTAAAGCAGCAATTTCGCATTCTGCTAAGCATGTTAGAAGATCAGAACTGCCCTGATATATGGCTACGTCTGCATATAGAGCTGCACAGCAATACAAAAATGTTTGTTCCACACAGAGTTACGAAGTTGATTTTAATATTCTCTCATGGACGTACTAGTGGAGTTGGAAAGTAGGTTCTTGATAAGACGTGAATGTATTATAGGGGAGACTGGGGTATTCGCGAGCACTGGGGTAATGCCGAACACCCAAGTTTACACCCAAGGAAACTTGTTAGAAAACAGACTATTTTGCTGCACGCTAGCGGAGAGACCTGGAATAGTGTAGAATAAATTTGGTGACAGTCAGTTGAGTTTGAGTTGAGTGAATTACCAGGAAGAAGACGTTTTGTTGTTTTTGTCGATTCGCTTATAACATTAATTCAACAATCTGGGCAAGGTAAGTTGGCTCTTATCTTATTTATAATGTTACAGATAAGGCTATATATTCCCCTATATTTGAGCATTAGTTCTTTGTAATGTTACCAGCCTGTGTGCAGTCAACAATTAGTTTCAACTTTAACAATAAAATGGCGTCTCATGGGGAAATGCCAGACAGAATGTTTGCCATTACCCCGGAGTATTCGGGATTGCCCCATGATGTGAAATAAATTATCAAAGGTTTCTAAATAGTTTTTTATTGAAAAGTAAGTAATAAGTTAATGAAATTGGTTTGGGAAATAGATCATGTCTTGGTAAGAAGCGTTATTAGCTTTATTAATTATTACTCAAACCATGTAACATTTTAGCGCAAAAGGGCCAATATAGTTTGCTATATTTATTATTTTAGGCCATTTGTAGCCTACTTCATTATTCTATAGTCAGTAACCCCATTTTAGATATCTGATCCTTCATCATAGGCTGCTATAAGGAGTTTATTTTTGTAGATGAAGGATGAGTGCGTGAATATGCATGCATGTACATAACTGAATATATTTGTAACGAAATTATCCTTAGCTCTATTCTAGCTTAGCCTAGATCTAGGCTTACACGATATCCTTTATATAGTCCTACCTATTCCTTTATTTCAGTTTCTTAATTTTGGATTTTGATAATTCTATTGACTCAAAGACGAAAGTCACTAATCACTGCATGCTTGCTCTA
>JAGDQP010044640.1:0-15836 GCA_022664845.1 Lepisma saccharinum
CATCATGTTGTTTCCGGTCGACAAGCATTCATAAATAGAAATAGTCCAATACTTCATGCATTCATATTAATGTCTTCCACGATCTGCACATGTGACACAATGCGTGCGTGCGTGAATTGTTATTAACGTCCTAAACGAGCTAAAGAGCTTCTAAGGACGGGACCTACAGCTTTACGTGGGTTCCGACCCATATGTGTCCCCACCGGGAATCTAACCCGGGACCCCTTTGTTAGACGGAAGCGAGCGAGCGTTACCACTCATCCACAAGGGACACGTGCAACAATGAGTAGCATATCTCAAGCTTCGACATTCGTTTCAAAATTGTACAAAACCGCCTTCTGTCTTGGCCCTCTTCACTCGTTCTTTGAACTCGGGATTTAACAATTACGTTCGGTCATACCCTAGGCACACTCTCGGAACCAGAAACACACTTCGAAACTACATACTACTGTATTTGTTATTTATGGTCATTACGTATCTGAAGCTCCAGGATAGATAAGGGCCCACGATTTGGAAAGCAACGGCCCTGGCCTTACAGAAGGTATCTCAGCATTTGTCTGGTGATAATGACCTACACCAGTGAAACTTTCCGTCACGATATTCGGTCGCAGTATGGATCGGACACACATACCGCGTGGCAGGCAGACACACAAAGTGCTTCATTCATTTTGCATGTCACACAATGACGTTCTCTGTTAATGTAGATAGCGTACATCGCAAACACAAATACCACATGAATGTCTTGAATGATATGTGTGACTTTTTTCCATAGTATGTACTTAGGACAGTCTACTGTAACTGTGTTTCAGGTACACCCAGTAGAGTTGCAGAAAGCCAAGAGTTTAGCTGCATGGTTTGAATGGATGCCAGTTGTTTTCCGAGCAACCCAGGGTGGTTAGGTAACAAACTTTGATTATTATGTAACATGAATAGAGTCCAGTCACATTTTGCACAATGTCACAATAAGATTCTCGGCTTAATACTACTAGTATCATTTGTTACTCACACAGATCAATAATAAGACTACGTTTTGTACTGCTTTTGCGTGTTTCACATGTACGTAGAACCCTCAGCAAACCAACTATCTTTCATGTGACATTTCAAAAACGTTATACACTTGCAACTTGTTTACTGGTAGTTATGCAACCACTCATCGCAAACCCACAATTCGCCATATCTTTGATTCTGTTTGCACTATCGAAGTGGCACAGACGAATTCTACTTTAATATTACATACTCTTTCCTTTTCAGCTCATTTTCACCGATCTTTATTTGCAAACATAAGCGGGAATCCCTCACTTCCTTTGGGGAATCCCTTGCGCAATTGTTCTGGAGTTTTGATTTTGATATTTTTGGATACAACGCATATGACTTCCTTTATGAAATTCCACGCCGCCTGTGTCACGGCCATTCGCCTTTGTGCTATAGCGTCTCAAAGTTCCGTACCGCCAAATTTCCCACGCCCATAACTCGTAAAGGACGCCGCTTTGCGATTTGTGTCCATATAGTTTTTTGTTTGTTTTGATATCTACTTTCAACTCCCAAACGCTGTCATAGGAATTACGGAACACCCTGTATATAAAGAGCTTATATCGTTCTGTGAACGTGTACTTTGAAAACAATATTGGAATCTTAAAACTCAAATCCTTCAAAATCTACAGCTCGTTGTCTCTGATAATGCAACGTGTTCAACGACATCTACATCAGAACTGTACTCGTTCAGGATTAATGCGGATTCCAATTTATAAAATAGTTATCCTCGAATATTCTTCCACCCGCTTTGTAACACTGTTATGTCACTTACTGGAAAGGTTAACAAATTAGATCATATATGGCCTTAGTGTAATAGATTCTGAACTACATGTCATCTTGATATAGATTATTATGAGATAAATATTTCTTTTAAATATTTGTAATATTTAATAGTGGCATAAGGAAGAAATCACTTTCAAAGTTTTAAGTTGTAAATAGGCATATTTTTTTAATACAATCAAAGGAGATGGAGGCCCTTTTTCAAAATCTCTCTTGAGAAAGTAACATCGCTTTGACCTACATTTTTGGATAAAGTTTAAGCCTTGGTTGGATCCTATTATCCAAAAACAGAAGTAGCATCACTTGCTTGTCACTGAAAGCCCCGCCATTTTGAGTGTTTAGTTGCTTTTACACTGCGAACAGGAAACAGTTCACCAGTGGACCGATGACGACAAGGATTGCATTGGCGGAAAGAGGAATTAAGGAGGGTATAAGTCTTTACGCTGTATCAAACGTTTTTCTCCGTTTTCTCTAGACTGTATGTGCTGTACAAATTCACATATATGCCCCAATAATTGACTTTCTTACTATATCTGTGCCATCGACAAAAGTATGCTCGGTTACATTGTATGACTGACCTTACATATAATACTGCGACATAGGATAGGTTAAGTTAATGTATGTTAGAAATGATAAAACAAACCTATCTACCTAAGTATTTACGCATTGCGCTATTTTTCATGTAATTAAAATATATCTAAAACTTTGAGGACAAATCCAGTTTAGGGTTAGGGATTCACTATTGCTGTGTGTCCTCAGGTATAAAGAACTACTATAGTAATGACCTTTCAAAACCGTTGACAGTTTAAACTGTTGTACACCTGAGGGCAGGCAACAATATATAAGAAATTGCCTTGTGGGAAATACTTTACGAGATGCATTCCTTAACAAACTTTTATTAAGAAAGTAGCCCTCCACATTATGCATGAGCTATTTTCTCGGTGTTTTATAGTTTTCGTACTACTTGACGTCAACCAAGATGATCGAGGGGACTAGGAATCTGGACAGTCATCCACGAGTTTATGGGTTTGAATCTAACCTGGGGCATGGAAGTTCGTGGATTTTAAAGGCATGGCATTTGAAATTAGGACTAGCCCAAGTCAACAGTTGGTAAAATGGACCAAGCAAATGGGAGTTTGATATCCCCCAAAGGAATACCGAAGTACCGTTATGGATTATGTAAGCATACAAGGCGACAAACTGATATCTTATTAGAGGTATCTTGTGTGAGAAATATTATGAAAAACTATTATGAAGAAACAAACGCTTCATACATTTTGTGAGGGAAGGGTAATGATATTTTACCTTCAATATACATACAGACCAGTAGCCACTCGAGGCAGTGAATTTTTAATGAGGAAATTATGAATTTTGATAGCCCCTGTTTCACCCCAAAAATCATTGGCCCCAAAAGACCAATCTATGTGTAAGTGTGTGAATAGACAGTAAAATAATAGATGTTAACAGTTCCCTAGCATATTTTTTGTTCCTGCGAATAGGTTGTGGGGGGAGGGGGGCGGCCACCACCTAATTTCGTCACTGGTCGCTACGCGTTATTTTACTTCATACTTACACATATACCAATAGATTTTTATGTGAAGGCCAAAAGATGTTTATGGGGACGGGGACACGAAGCCCTTCTCGCTACAGGGCTGATTCTCTTAATCCATTGTCGGATTGACGTTTATCCGCAACGGATAAACTTTCATCTTCGTGCGGGTTTTACGATCCTCCCAATTGTAGACTTTACTAGGGATAAACGTTCAATCAAAAGACTATTGAAAATAAGTTCATCTGAAAATGAGATGCAGTTCAACTGCATCCATTTTTTGGATGAACGATGTGTCTCCCATTTTTACTGTGTATTTTCTGTTATCCTACAATTAACTGACTTAAGGCTCAATAGCGTAAGGTTCACCCATCTTTATAGTTTAACATAGGATATTCAAATTTAAATGATGGTAAACAGAAAACTTTCACGGGCTAAAAACTGTTTTGTACGTACATCAACAAAAAAGGGTCATTTAACTTGAATTAACAATAACTGTAACTTCAGAATTGTTTCCAGATGCTTTCTGAGTATCATTTGTCCGAAATTGTTTGCAAATAGTCCTGAAGTTACTGTTAACATATTTAAGGCTAGCAGCATTCATCTTAGAAGCACAGAACACACTTTAGTATGTGGAACTTGGATTTAGATTTTAATAAGCGACGTAAAACGAAAGAGACGGGAAAACATTACTGGAATAGCTCCTTAAATTAGTTGAGCAGGTTTCTAAGAGCAGAAAACGCGTGATTCAGATTTGTTCACTCTTTTGTTTTTAGGACTTTTTTTTACATATAGATGAATAGCCCTACACTAAATTTTCTCCTAGCGTTCAATCTTATTAGCAAATGAAAATCTGGATTTGGTTCATTTCACAGCCAATCAGTTTGTCGTCAGGCACATTTCGTCGACAGGTATGTTTCGAGAACAAGTCATTTTGTCGATAGATATGTTTCGTCGACAACTTATTTTCTCGATAGATCACTTCATCGACAAGTACGTTTGTCGACAGGTCATTTCGGAAACAAGTACGTTTTTCGACAGATCATTTTATTCGACAGCTTAGTTAATCGATAGGATAATTTCGTGAACAAGCTTACGTTTTTTGCATTTTGAAGGGCATCAGCCAAATCTTTCAGGTCTTTTCGTACATACTAAAATTTAGCAATTTGTGTATTATTATTTGGCTTTGCTATATAACATGCTTTAAATATTGTTTGCTCTAATTAAATCATTACATTTTAATTCAAGTCTTTAAAGTGTCAAATTTGTGAACAAATCACCAGAAAATTTAATTACAGAAATTTCATCTTTAGCGCCACGCAGGGAAAAATGTTTATCTGTGGTTGCCAAAAAATTGTTACAATAGGTCTCAAACAAAAATTTATTTTCTCTCTACAAAAGTTTGTTTAAAGAATTATATTGTCAGTACTAAAGATAATATAACAATCCTAAGCATGAATATATCTGGGAACTCAGTCCTTTGAAATCTGACACGCTACCTATATCGCTACACACCTCCCTGTGAAATTGTTTCCTTGTGTATAAAAACCAAGCTAGAAACTTTAATGCTTATATATTAATATTGCAAAATGGAATATTGTTGCTTGTCAGTTAATCAGAATTTACGATATCAGTTAATCATTCTGCATTATTTTGTTGTCGATAGAGTCTTGCTTCTTTCTGAACATTTCATGTGCTTCCAACAATCGAATGAGTAATATAGAAATGAGTTTGGAACAAATCTGGTGTGTTTAATGGAACAAACTAGACTTTAGTAAATAAAGTCAATTCTAAGTTCTAGTACGTAGCCCTATTGTTACCTTCCTTATTGACGTATCATACGAAACGTTTTAATGCTGTATTCATTACTGTTACTAAAAAGTGCAGAAGGCCTTGCTGTACCATATTGCTGTATTTCTACGTAGTTATAATGTTGTGAAGTTTAAATTTTAATACTTTCCATATATGAATAGAACTCAGCTTACCTTTAACTAACGTGAGGCATTGAGAGATGACAATTAGCCAACCCATGTTGGAGTCTAGCTCTGTACCATTGTTGTTTCTGTTCTTCACCTCAAACTTTTTTTTTTCTGTGCGCGTACAGATCTTTATACTGTATTGGACAACAGCTGATTTCGGAAATTCAGTCAGTTGTCAACATAGACTGTTTGTATTCATTACTAGAGGAAAATTAGAAGTAAATATTAAAGAATGTTGTTCGCTAGCCAAAGGGTATGATACTCTCCATCCCAGGTATTTTTAAAAAATCATAGATTTGTTGTAAAGGAAATGTGACGTAATTTATTACTTTTATTCAATTCGTTTATTTAATATTATTAAAGTATTTACTTCGCGTAATTATGCTCATGGTCTTACATTACTATAGGCTACTGAATTATAGCACAGAGTAATCACTTTTGTAATAGTACGGTGCAATTTCTAACATCAATATTTTTATTAGTATATAAATAGCACGGTGTCATCATTTTATTGTTCACATCACGTTTAAATCTAATGATCCGTAATAGAAACAAACCTTCTGTAGTTTAAAATATTTCGAGGATTAGATATTTCTATGTGATTAATATAAGTGTAATTAGTATTCTGTTTTATACTGTCATGATTTTTTTTCTTAGTCGGGTAATGTATAATGTAGAAGAAGAAGAATATATAAATTCCATTTTTAAATATCACATTTTTGTACCTCTAAATTTTTCGTTTATGTGATGTCACCTCCAAGATTCCTCGTTGACTCCCGGCATTAGTCGCGCGCGGAATTTTTTTTCTCCCGAATTAAAAAAATTAGATTGATATTTCCTTTAGCTTAAAGAAGAGGTATTTGAGCATTTGTCTAGCAGCCTTTACATCCCCTGCTGTTACGTTAAAAATTAAACTTTCATTTTCCCCCAAACGATGAGGGACCACTAATAATTTTATATAAGTGGTTCCCTCTGCGGAGAAAAATTCCGCGCAGGAATAAATGAAGATGTCGTTTCTGTTCCTGCAATAATAACCGTTTTACTTCCTTTTGACATTATGCGGACAATATCTGATAATTTTTGTAACTAGAACGTTTTTATACTTCATAATAGCCCGAAATTAATTATTGCAGTGAAATTTTCAACCCACAATCCTATCTATATAATCTTGAATTTTTCTACAAGTAGAGCCGTTTGATCAACTCCATACCGTTTTACCTTCTTATCATTATTTCACAACAATGCAGCTTCAGTCCTTACTCATATATACAGACCAATAATAAACTTAATAATTTTAATTTAAGCCGCATAGCAACTTTGGTGTATAATTACTTTGCGGTACAAAATGCCGCTCACTACTATGTCGGGTTGGTGCGATCGCGTGCTATATGACGTTAGGACAGTGTCTACCAGATTCTTGATGCGAATTCTGTCTGGGGCAAGAATATTTGTGGTGAACATGTACTGAAGAAACTGTTACGTATTTAAAACACACACATACACTTACAACATTCAGGATATCCATATTAAAAAATATTATATTCAGAATTTGTGGTTGTATAGCCTGGATACGAGAACATCTCAAACATCACAATACTTTTTATTGTATTTTTTATCGTGTTCACCCTAAACATATTCTAGCTTGTTCTATTCGTTACAAAAAAATCCACCAAGACACTGCCTCACAAAGATTCCTGATAATATTAAGACAAACCTATGAAACCCCCTCGGTCTGTCGAGACACAATTAGCGGTTCTGCATTTCTCTATATTGTAAGTTTTAAAATATAAACATGAAAGGCAAAAGAAAACATTTACAGAAAAAAAAAAGCAAAAGTAGTCCCTTTAAATGTTTGTCATTTTACTTTATTTTTCATGATTCGTGTATATCTTCTCCGATTCTGGGTCCAAATCCAGTATCCAGTCATCGTGGCGAAGATTTTTTTTTTTTTTTAGATTTTTCGTGTAACACCAGGCCACTGTAGGAATCAAACTAGGCGCTGGAAGTACCCTCCTCCCCGCTGGTCTGATCCGAAGACCTAAAGGCAATAAATACAAGTCAATGCAATTGAATTCTTTAGTTTTTTTGCTTATAGCAATATAACTTTCTAGACTTGACAAGTTAGAAAACAAGTAAAAACGAATGATGGAATCAGTTATGTATCCTGAAGGTATGATTATGTGAACATGAAACTGTCGTAGTGTGAAGTTGCTGAAGTACCAAGAGGTACTTCAAATACTTTTATATTTAGAATAAAGACTCTTTAACATATATATGTATTATTTAAAATACAATAATCTCTTTAAAATTGGTAATTTCCATTCCAACCAATAATCGTTTTCACCTAGAGTTTCCAATAAACGTCTTCGCAAAGTAAGATATACTTTTATTAAGGATTTTTCCCCTATATGTAAATATATACTTGTAACTATCTCTCTCACAACTGCAACTTTGATCTTCTACACCTAAATGTAACTTTCCCATAGTAATTGTTTTCCGTCATTAGCGTTTTTTATGTTTTCGTACCAATATACCCAATACTTGAAGCCCAAATAGAACAGCAACACGGACTTGAACATTGGTCAAGATAAATTTGAGTATTCGCTTCGGATTTTTACTGTATGGGTTAGTACAATATGCATACTAATTCCGGTAAAGAAACTTTAATGTTATCTTTATGTAAGATTTCTAAATCCCCTGGGTAACCCACAGCCCCACAAGCCACTCCGGATTGTCTTTCACCTCACTGCTTAATATGGTACGATAGAACATGTTCTTAGTTTCGAACGAACTCATCTCAAGTCCTACACTGTACCTCTGAATTGCGAGTACAAAATTTGTACTCCCAATTTTTGAGAGGTAGTGGTGAACCCAGAGATTCATATTTTACCTTCGTTTTTGTTTCTATTAATATGTTCCCTCCCAAAAGCTGGGAGGCAAAGAAGCGCCCCTTTAAACCCAACCCTGGGTTCACCACTGCCTCTAAAAAATTTGGAGTACAAAATTGGAATTTACAAATTTCAATCAATGTATTATTGTATATTACTTTACACTTTGTGTATAGAAAACATTTGAGGAATTCTAAAGCCGATATTGTGGGTATTCAACAGTAGTATAAACCACCGTTGTCTTCTACTCTTCGTACTCCAGCGGAAACAATAACAGTACAATATTGCGTTTTGTGTTTCTTGCTGTCTTTTCCGAAACCCTCTCGATAACCACTTGATGTATCGATTTCGGATTTTCACTAAACGTATCACTAAAGAATGCTCTAATTTGTTGTTAAGAGAATTTTGCATGTAAAGTTCAGATGATCAAGTACTGCTTGGTACCCCTATTACCAAAGAGATTCAATTGGCCGATAAAATTTCTTCAAAATTCGAAAGTCGAACAACTGGAACGCCGAGCTAATGCCTATGGTAGGTACAACATGTGGAATGTTTGTTTTAGATCCATTTTGATTATAGGCTTAGTATTGTATTTAAAAGTGCAACTTATTGGGCTTTTAAAAGTACCCATGGAGCATTTTCTATGAATCTGACTTATATAATTATTCATACTTAAATACAATTATTTCGATCCTTCCTAAACCAACTTCTGGATACGTGCCTGTCTTTAATTATTGTGAAATTATCTTTAAGGTATACTTGTATACACAGTATGTGTCAATCGTAATTATACCACTTTTAGTTTTAGAAGTTATCCTATAGAAGACGTTATAAAATCTGTGACATGGTAAAATATTTTTTCTTGAGTTTTGTGTCCAATACCCTTTGAAGTTCTAAGATAGATAGTTCTAAGTTCTAAGTTGTCAGGGAGTCACTTAACTTTAAGAGTTTTGGGGTTTTGTATTACAATTAAGATTCGGAATAATATTGGCTTGTGTGAATTGCATTAGGATCTTGCGTTAAAACTCGAATAGCTTTTATCTTAACGTCTAATAGCCTACAGACAGGTAAAACAGGGAAGAAAACGCCACCCTAAACAGGCCGATAGAGATGGTATCACACTGTAGTACTACTCTGCGTAACGAAATTATGAAATCATAAAATTCTTTGAATTTAGGGAAAAAACACAGACATTAGTACGCAGAAATATGTTTCTGCGCTTTCTTTAAGAAAACAATTTAATCTTCTTCTGAAGACGAAGCTCATTATGTATTTTCCTACTTACTGGTCACTGCTTCATATCTCAGGGTTATTTATCTTTGGTAGATTTTGTTGTTATGATTTTAAAGAAAATAAGCAGCACTTGATGCAGTGTGGTGACGGTTTTTACTCATCAGTTTTCTGCTTAACAGTAATGACTAAATGATTTCAGTACTTTAATACACTGCAACACATAATTCCAGATACCCATGCATATATCAATCCTGCTTAATTAGCTTTCTCTAATACACTTTCAGTAATTTTGGGTTTACATGTGTAAAAGAGAACAAGATTTCATAACGTAAATGTTAACGTACTCAGAAGGTTGCAGCAAGTGATTATGTGATTTTCTATTGAAAAGTGTCAATGTCCATCTTTTGTCTATCTAAGTTGATGCAGTGTAGACATTACTTCAAAATACGAAATAGAAATAGAAGTAAAACGTACATGAAATGGGGAAATTACAATGTAGTTACTATGGCGATTACGTTGATACAGAAAAATAAATGCAATGTCCAATTACAAACTTAAAACGTACCTGTAAACAAAATGACCAGTTATGACGGTCTGTTTCTGGACCTTTCTTGTATCCAGAGACGTGGATCGTAGTTCCACTAAATTCGCCAATTCCCAAGATAATCCTTGGCAACAAATTGTAGATTACCAAGACAATCACTGGTGACTCTCTTAGTATATAAAATATTCGCTTAAATCGAGACCGTGATCCCCAATATCACTACATTCAGTTTATAGACTTCCACCTTCTTTGGAGTAAGTGCTGTTTGACGTACGTGATCTCCGACAAAAGAGATCTTATATACTAATCAGTCTCCTGGGCTCCCTAATACTCTGTCTGTGAGGGACGAACTGCTTTACCTAATAGGCTATCTCCGACGAAAGAACGAATCTTGTCCCCGAACCCCTAACATCCATGAGAGAGGTTTCAGTATTGGGAGAATTACTCCGTCAAGAACCCCTGCAATCCTGAATAGTAACAAGGTTATTAATAAAAACTACTCATTCTGGTTGAGATCAAATAAGTATGTTGTATGATCTAAATTAGGTGGATCGCCAGATTACTAGCAACAATAAGAACATTACGATATGCACACAAGAAATTCCAATTATTAAAATATGAAACGGAAAGCGCCCTCTCTGAAGCTCCGCTGAGGCACTATTACAGAACCACATAGAACCAAAGAAATAATGTGCAGTCTTTCACTAGAGCAGTAGCTCGGACTGTCACACAATCTAGATAATGAGTTGTCGATGGACTTACGTGTCGACAAAATTATCACTGGACGAAACTTATCTGTCGATGAAATATACTTTTTAACAAAACAAACTTTCGACGAATTGTACTTATGGACAAAGTGAGCTGCCGACGAAACGTACCTGTCGACAGGATGATTATCAACGAAATGAATGCGAAATTTGAAATCAGCGATTTTAATCGGTCCTTTTAATATGATGAAGGTCGGTGAAATGGACGAAGATTCAATTTAGTGTCGCATATAATCTATTGTTCTATTCCATATATCAATCGGATTTCATTATCGCTATTTTCTTCATTCTCTCCGTTTTCTTCATTCTCGCTTTCGATACACGTAACATAGTGCGAACTGGTACTACAATATCTTTTACGGTTTTTCAACTATATGCACTTCAAAACTGAAAACTGTATTTTATGTTTAAACCTTGGTTATTATCTACGTACAGCCAGGGCGCGGATCAACTTATGCTGCCCCGGCACGCAAGGAGGAACCGCCGTAATTTTATACTTATTATTGAGAACGAAAGCAGAGGGATACAGTGACACTGAAAAGTAAAAAAATAAACAATAAAGTTGGAGTTTATCTTGCATATGTAACACGAAATACTGTATATACACACACTGCATGATATATGTAAAAGATAATCTCTATTTTAAAATTTCAATTTTCATGTGTATTCGTATGCTTCGGGGCCCTTCATTTACGGAGCAGGACGTTTGGGCGCGGCCGTTTGGGCCCAAGGCCGTATATATAAATAGGTTAATCTACTTAAATGGGTTATAATGTATTTCATTACTAGAACCCGGATGTTTACGCACTAAAAGTCTTAAAAATAGGCACTAATATTACAAAAACTCTGTCATAAAAAAATAACTGCACAACTTAAAGTAAAAAATTCAGAAATATCATCTTCAAAAACTCTAAATTTTCGTTACGTTATAGTATGTCCTATGGTAAACAGTCACTGAAAGTCTCAGTTGCATTAAATGCTTGGTTTAGTTCTAGTAAATGTTTGTATAATGCAGAAAAAAATACCTTTATAATATCTCTAACGTAAAGGAATAGGTATTTTGGATATTCATAACTTCATAACTATTCATAACATTGTATTATTGCTTATTACTATGTATTTGCAACAGAGATAATTCGAAAGGAAACAACAGAGAAACAAGAAGTAAACAATGAAATCTAATACAGATACTGAATAATTTATTTTGTCTTGTGTTACATTTACCATGACATTATCATTCCATGACGGAATTATGAGCCAAACCCCGCAAGTATTCTAAAATGTCAACAGTTTCAAATTACTGTACAATACGGCGAATTCTTTCATCTGCCTGAATATATTTTCTTCTTTTCTTGGGTGGCTCTTCTCCTCGAAGCATTGCCTCGTATTTCAATGTATAGTTAGTGCCTATAAGTGCCTATTTTTATTAAATCTGAAATAACTTTTTATTAATACAATAGAGTCTCAACTATTCGGCCTAATGGGCTGATCGAATTACAAAAAAGCATTCAATAAATTCTCACTTCCTGAGCCACCCATAGCATTGAAAGCACCATTTTTATTCCAAAACCAGCTCTTATTCATTTTTTCTGACCTCTTGGTACAGGCCAGTACTTAATAAAACATTTCTTATGTTTTGTACCATGCGTTTGAATAATTTATTACTGTGTATAAAAAAAGAAAGTACGAAAATGAAAATTGTACAGTATTGTACACATTTTAAGATAAATTTTATGTCTGACTCAAAAAATCAAGTTTACAGTGCAGTATGTAATATAGTAACATCTTTTAAATAACTAAACATTAACGAAAAACGTACGTTTTTTTTACACAGATTACATGTCTTTATTACATATGTCTTATTTTATTAAAAATAAATATTCTTTTAAAACTAAGCCGCATAGTACGTAGACCGAATACTCGCGAACCGGATAGTCGAGAGTCTGCTGCAGTTCCTTCCCATTTCTTTTCAACTGGTAGATACAAGTTGTGCATGATGTGCAGAAACTTTGCTGTGTTCAAGATGTTAATTTTAGTTTTTGGAAAATTATTTGTGGAAGTTTCTCGAAATTTCCAGTGCCTATTTTCATATTTTAGTGCATAAACATCCGGCCTCTAGTTATGAAATACACTATAACATATGTAGGTAGGTAAACCTATTTGGATATAAGGTTTTGCGCCGAAACGTCTCGCGCCCAAACGGCCTTGCGCCCAAACGTCTGCGCCCAAATGTCATGGGCCCTTCATTTATGCCTGTTTCTGTTGATAATTCATTATGGCAGCGTCGCTTCTTGATTTTGTCTGCATTTATCAAG
The DNA here is from genome assembly GCA_022664845.1 of Lepisma saccharinum. Classification (NCBI taxonomy): domain Eukaryota; kingdom Metazoa; phylum Arthropoda; class Insecta; order Zygentoma; family Lepismatidae; genus Lepisma; species Lepisma saccharinum. The sequence continues at coordinate 13,088 of JAGDQP010044640.1, forward strand.
AAGAAAACAAACTGTTAACTTCTTATATAACATGTCTGATAAGACTGCTGGTCTATGTGCAATTCCTGTGATTCGCATTCGACAAGGACACTAAAGATGACCTCTGTTAAACCTGTATATAAATGATAAATTAGCAAACAAACAAATTAAAATCATACAAATGGAATGAAAGTTTATAATATTTACGAAATAGTTCATTTTTTGTGGTAGTAGGAAGGTAAGAAGATAAAAGAAAAACAGAATTACAAGTGTATCTTACCAGTATGATAACTTTAAATTACTATAGAGTTAAATAATACTATTCCATCTTGTAACTTAAATAAAAATGTTGGTAACATTCATGTTTAAGAATTCCTATTCAATAATCACTCTTTAAAATATTTAATATAAGCATTATAAGTTAATAAAATGCAAAGTTAGTTCCTCAAAAGGAATAAAGAAAGCCAAGAATTTAAGATGTTAACAAAGTTTGCTACACGCGTCAAAATTTTTCTAAATTTAAACTCGAAAGCATTCAACGGGGGGAAGGGAGTAGCGCTTGGGTGGAGCGCTCATCTTCAATGTCAGAGGTGTTTGACAGTTTCGGTTGACTTTAATACCAATATTTCTCTATTTGGAGATCCAAATATACTGGAAGCTACGTATCTATGGATTCGATAACTGCCATTTCAGTCATCGGCGTTCTTTCAGGACCGAAGTTAAGCTAAAAATTTAAATTCCGTTTATTTACGATGGGAGAGATGGAGTATTCACATAATTTGTATTAATATTATAACATATTGTTATATTTTTTTAAAATAAAATCATTAGTTATTGTTTTTATGTCTTATAAATAGTAAATTAAACTTTACTATAAGCGTGTACGCTCCCGAAAGTTGTTAATATATTGAATTCGTGATTTAGGCTATTCGCGGTAGGCATTGGAAAGCAGTGGCGGCTCGTGGTTGAAACAGTAGGTGAAGTTCTATCAAAGCATTTTTATATAAACACGCTTTTATATTAGCTACTAGCAACAGTTATCCTGAATATCCAGACTTTACCGATTTATTCTTAATGTCATTTACTTATATTACTCAATGTTAAGCATCCTGCTGGATTGCCCCTCCTCAATACACCATGCAATTATTAATTCATATTGTTCTCCTTAATACTGATTTTCTACCTTCCAAATACATCGTTTCGGTCAGTTTGCTACTTCCCTTCAAAATGACCACACCTTCACATGGCTGTGCTAAGTACATTTATGATTGAAATAGAAAGAACACTTTTCTGGAGTTCGTAATTAAGTAACTTTTCAAACAGTGAAACTGCATGGGACTTTTGGTGCGTGGGGTCCCCGGTTCGTGCCACGCGGGCTTTGTAGTGGACAAATGCCTTGTGCGTGGATTTTCTCGGGAAGTCGAGGCTCTTCAGTTTTTCTTCCATTTTCTTCATTTCACAGATTCTCGCATTATTATCCATTCGGCCAGAGCCAAAGTACGTTTCCTAAAGGCCTTGAATATTCAAATTTAAATGTAACTCCACAAATCAATTTGAGCATTCTTTTTAAAACCTTGCTTCATGTTCTTTGACGTATTTAATGCAATTATAGATTTTTTCTTACTACGAAAGTATGGTTCTCTTTCAGAGTATTATAGCACTTATTCAGAGCTGCACATGAGGCAAAAACCGACCAAAACTAGACTACATTTTGGTATCGCAATTTCCCTTCGGTTCCACATCAGAACCTTTAATTTTTTATCCTTTTCCACACCACCCTTAAGATTGAGTGAATTGGCATGTTTTCTTAAACGCAGTATTCCAAGAATGCCTACGACAAAATTCATAGAAATGATTTGTCCATCAAGCGTTGGTTCCATGAAGAGAATGAAGGAAACAGTAGACAGAAGCTCAATCAGATACAAGGACGTTTCGTAAGCTTCCCTTTTATGTCATTTTAGTACTAATTACTTCGCAAGTCTCAAAGAAATACAAGTAGTTAAGTTTAAGTTTCCACAAACACCACCCGGGACACGTTCCCGACACTCCGTGAACTGAACTCTTCTGCATTAAGTCAGTCGACCACCGCATCCGGCGTCAGGCTAATGAATTAACAGGCTTTCGTACATTAGGTACAAATGTACAAAAGCAATCTATTTTTCTATTCACGTTAAACCAACAGGTTCCATTTCATACCTTTTTACACAAGCTTTTACTGCTAATTCTGTTACCTCACAATCTGCTTAAATATCTGTCCTAAACAATTACTGATATCTGTGTCATTAGACCACATTAACTGCGAATGTAAACATTTTAATCCGTATTATGCTCATGGTAAAGGTTTAGGCAGTGTTTGATTTGTTATAAATTACGAAGGGGGATTATAAAGCCAGTATTTGCTTGTAACTTTCAACCTACTATCTGTTTGGGTAGAAATATAAAGATTTATCCCTTGTTGGGATGATATTCGGAATCAACTACCGAGGATGAAATTCTCATGCACCAGGGAAAATCCTGGAGGGTTTTGTCAGTATCTACTTGAGCGAGTCTCTCTAGCTAGTAAACTTATTTCGCTGTTTTCATTTTATGCATTGAATAAATATTAATATTAAAATTTTCTTCATATAAATAATCAATGCATGTATCTGCAATACAAACTTACACGATCATTTCATCACCGACAAAGATTTTTAAGCAGTCTTTAAAACCTAATAGTGAAGATGCGACCAATTAATATACATAAAGTTTTATTAATATAAATATTTATGTC
>JAGDQP010044641.1:990-11287 GCA_022664845.1 Lepisma saccharinum
GGTCTGGAACGGTGCCCACCCAGCATCGTGATGCAATTGAGAAGCTGCTATGAATAAAAGATAGTGGGGATTAAAGTGAGAGCTCAGGCTCTCCTCTGAGTCAGGTCTGGTCAGCGTGGGAGCAGTAGACCAACTCCTCCCTCCGGGGAGGGGCCTCATCCAGTAGTGGATTGAATATTACTGTGATTTATTATTACTAAAGTAAAAGGAAATATGGTTAAGCAGTCCGTGTAAATTTATCAACATTATGAATCTGGTAGGTGAGCGTTCCGCAAACTTTGGTCCGCGGGCTCTTCCCTTGTGATCCTCTTGAGTCTAGACTAGATTGAGCATTAGGAAGAAAGAAAAAAAGAAAATCTAGTTCGAGAGAATTGCATATCACACAGTATAGTTGAAAATCAGAAATAATGATTTGCTCTAGACCCATAAGAATACAATGACATTCAAAACTTGGAGAATTACACGATCGCCCTTACTTTGTACTGTTCGTGATCGGTAAATTTTTTTGCGGGTGAAGTATAGAAGCAAATATTCTCTGAACAAAAAGATTCCAAGAGGGCAAAGAAGCTTTTCAATTGTATTGCCCTTCTACAGGGAAAAAGACGGGACAACACGTACACATGAGACAAAAATATAGAGAGGAAGGGAGCACGAGGGAGATCATCAGCGTCTCCCGGTTTGTAAATGAAATCGGTTACCTGCAAGAAGCACAGATAATGCATTTTCTGTGTTCAAGAAGTAAGCAGCAAAGCGGGGTATCCTTTTCTTGTACTTTTCCTAGAAAAGAGGACGAGGAGAAAGGAACCACAACATTCTGTTTGAAAGAATCCACACAGGGTTGCCGAGGACAGATTTTATGAAATTTATGAAACGTTACTGTCACCGACAAAGGAAGGGTATTGATTTTGCAAATACTGTTCATACTTACATGTAAACATGTGTTGGGTACACATCGGAGATTTCATTTGTATTGTTATGTTTCATCTCGACTTGACAGTTTTCAGTTGTTGGGAAATTATTCTTATGTGGTGGACGTTAGTGTAGTTTCGTTAAATAGTACTCCTTATACATAATGGTAAACTGGCTTCGGGATTGTGGAAAAGAAAGGAACGTGATCATGATGCACTTCAGGCAGTAGGTAAGCTAATGATTTAGATGTTGGGTGTGAATCTGGTGGTAATATCAGTGGTGTTATTGCCATTAAAGAAATATTTGGTAGTACCTGTTCAAAGAAAAAATATTTTCGAAAATACAATAAGAGTTATTTGGAATTTGGATTTACAGGATATGACAATGAAAGTGAACCAAAACCTCAGTGCGTTGTGTGTTACGAAGTGCTTTTGAAACCCGCGAAATTGAAAAGACACTTGGAAACGAAACACACAAGTGTAAAAAGTAAACCTTTCGAATTTTTTCAACGGTGTGTTGAACAACTGAATAAAGAAATAAAAGTTGTTTCCAATGTAGGTTCGGTAACTGAAAAGGCATTAGAATTAGAAACTTTGTTAGTCATCAAATCGCGAAGAGCGGGAAGGCCCATTCTATAGGTGAGACTTCAGTACTTCCAGCTGCAAAAGTCATAGTTAGAACAATGTTCGGTGAAAAATTATCAAAGCATATTAATTTAATATCACTCTCAGCTGAAACAGTTACCCGCTGAATTAATGATATGGCTTATAATGTAGAATTTGAACTTATCAGTAGAGTAAAAGAAAGTTTGTTCTGTTCACTTCAGATAGACGAGACATCTGACGTTTCAAATGAAGCACAATAAATTTGTTGCGTCAGAAACAATGTCAGTCATGAAGATATGATATTTTCCAAGACTTTGTGAACTCGCTCAGCTGTTAATATATTTTTAAAGTTCTCAATGAGTTCATGCAAGAGCATGAAATTGACTGAAAAAGATGCGTGAATTTTGTTCGGATGTAGCTCGTGCGCTCACCGGTAGGCACAGTTGTGCTATAGCTAAAGTCAGAAACGTGGCTCCTGATGTTAGCTGGACTCATATTTTCATTCACAGGGAAACCCTGGCGGCCAAAAGTATGCCGTCTAAATTCAAGCCCGTATTAGAAACCAGCATTAAAATAATAAACGTTAGGCCTCTTAATAGCAGACTATTTTCGTTACTTTACGATGACATGGGTAGCGAGCACAAACAGTTTCTTCATTCTGAAGTTCGCTGGCTCGCGGGGTAAAGTGCTCACAAGGCTCTTTGAATTAGGATGGGAAGTCCTATAATTTGTGAACGAAATCTGCGATGATTATACTCCGTTCCTTGCTGATGACTTGTGGCTAAGTACATTGTCGTATTTTTCCGATATCCTCGAAACTAAACGAATTAAATCTCTGTTCAAGGTAATTCTTTGACTCTGCTCAATGCTCATGACAAAATAAATGCGTTTGAAAGGAAACTTGGTTTGTGTGTAAAATACATAAATTTTTCGCCATTTCCAACTATTGATCTGAGCTTCGAAAAAGAAATTTCCAATGATATATGTTTCCATCTCGAAACTCTAAAGTCATCATTTGAAACTTATTTTCCAAACAGTAAATAGTATGATTTTTTATGAGTTCGCGATGCTTTCCATTGTGATATTAAAAATAACAAACTGTCACGGAGTGACAGAGAACAATTAATTGAACTCACGAATGATACCGGACTTAAAATAAAATCCAAACAGAAAGTGCGGATAATTTCTGGACTTCATTGCAAGTGAAAACAGAGTATAGTGAACTCTACTAAGGTGCTTTAAAATTTATAATTCAGTTTGCTTCTACGTATCTCTGTGACAAAGGGTTTTCATCACTAACTAAAATATAAACAAAGTACAGAAATCGGCTTGATGTATGATTTGCTTCTACATATCTCATCCAAACATTGAACAACTTTACAAAGGGAGGGAGATTAATCCATCTCATTAATGTAAGTACCAACTATATTATTTTATTTTTTCAGTTAATAATTCTGAAAAATAAATGTTTATGGATTGATAGAATATTCTTCCTTGACTTCAATTATTAAATATAAACTAATATTAATTTTCTTGCAACTGGCAAGCCAACAACGGTTCATCTTTCCCAGAAACTTTTGGGCAGAATACACATCATTAATACTAGTATAAAATTAAGGAAATATTAATACTGTTCGAAAATATTAGTATATCGGTATTAATATATAACTCAAAACATTAAAACAATTATAAACATTGCTTTCTAAGAGAGCAAGTACGCAGTGGTCCATAGAACCTGCCAACTAATAAAATAGGTTCGCACTTGAAAATAGTTTGCGGAACGCTGTTGTAGGTGAATATGGCGGTTCTCCACGTCAGAAGGTGTATGGAGGAAGTGCCAGATACTGTTCGATCAAAGCACCTGTCTAAGAATAAAACAAACGAACCTAAATAGAAAATATTATGTGTGTATAAGATAAAGGAAGCTATACAGTGGCTATTGTAGAGGTGATCATGAGATCAAAAATAAAATACCAAGAGAAAGTATAATTTAAGGTATGAGAAGAAAATTGGAAATGCAATGTATTTGAAAGGATATAAAAGGAATAAAGGAAATGCTGGTTTGTGTGATTTATTTAAATAGATCACAAAACCTTATGTACCAATCCGTGATCCTGGTTCAAAGATGGTTATTTCTATTGATTTATTATATATTGATGACCTACCCACGCTTTTTTAAGACTCCTCAAGTAAGATTCTCCTATTCGCCGACGACTGTAAACTTTACCGACAAATCTCTACACTCTACGATGCCTTAAGTCTTCAAGATGACATATCTCAATTTGTTACATGGTGCGATACCTGGAATTTAAAGCTAAATCCTTAGAAATGTGCATCTCTTTCTATTTCTCTGAAAAGAGAGACAATCCATCACTCATACACCATTAAAAATATAAACGTAAGTGCTGTTTCTTCTTTCAGAGACCTTGGTGTTGTTATTGACAGCAAGCTCACTTTTTCTGAACACATTACTCATATTACTCGAAGTGCTATGAGGAAAATAGGTTGCTCTATCGCTTCACAGAAACTCGCAATCAGTCTGCGCTTAGCTTGTTTTACAAGTCCTGCGTGTCACCTATTATTGAATGGCATGTCCCACGCATCTTACGAAGCTAGAATCTAGTATAAATTTCTTTGTTGCTATAGTGAAAGGCAGAATTTCCAAATTACGTGCGTTCTCTAATGTGGATTTAATGAAAATATTGAATATAAAATCACCTAGAATTCGTTGCGACGTTAGTGGTCGTCTTTTTTTGCACAAAATTGTTGAAGGCAATATTCAGTGAGAGACCTTAAGTGTCACAAATCCTCTTTCGTGAACCTATCCGAGGAACACGAAGTGTAGCCCTCTTTTATATAAACAAACCCAGAATAAACAAGTTCAAAAGAACATTTATAAATAGGATAACTACGAAGCATAATTGTCTCCCACAGACATTTGATATGTTTGCCTCTGAGAGCACTTTTAGGTTTCAGATAAACAAAGTGTATTTGTAAATATTGTTTACTTGATGTTGTACATATTATTGTTTATAATCTTGTTGTTGTTAGTTTCTGTTAATGTTTTGATGTAAAATGGCCGATATGTGTTGTATTGGGAACTTTTGTAAATTAATAAATAAATACTGTATATAGACATTTTTATATACTATTCTTTCTTTTGTGGAATCTATCGGTTTCAGTGTTACTGCATCTGCTATGTTCTGAGATGACATTTTTCAAAGCTGAGAAAGACCTGAAACAGAAGTTTCACTTTTTGCATTCCTGATGTTTTCAGTAACCCTGGTCTGGAGGTTTGTTTTTTGTCATGCCAGCATACCTCTCTCTCTCCATTGACATGTAATTTGATATACTTCACTGCCGACATCTCTAGGGACCAAGTAACTTTTATATTAAATGAAACTTTTCTCTAATGTCTTCGGTGGTGTAACTGCAGGACTTCTTATTGTTATCTTTATTATTATTATTTTTTAATCAATCGGTGATTGGTTTCGTGCAAGGGCATGCGTATCGAGGTTTTTAGTTTGTTTGGTACCTCTTTTGTGAAAGTTTCATTGTGATGCTTTTGTGTATAATTTTGGTACCAATCCAGATTTTGTTTTTAACGAATAATAAAACCTATTTCATCCTTTAAATTGGCTCGTACCGTGCAAATGCTAAATGCTCGTAAGAAGATATTAAAACTGTATGTTGTATTTCATTTATAAGGAATGGCTTGTTTTTCTATATGTATTGTTTTCTATTGAATGTACACGTTGTGATGTGCCACCATCTGTTAATGTTTGTTTTAAATTGTTAATATTATCTGCAATAAGTAAGGCATCATCTCTCTCTAGATTCATTGACACCAGAAATTTATCACGAAGTACCACATGTCCTTGTTTTTATTTAGATATAACATTTAGTGCATATTCTGTTTCTAGTTCTTCAATTATATCATAGCTGATACCATGACCATGACTATTCAAGAGGCGTACAACTTCTGTGTTGTTACACAGAGCTTTTACTACAAATGGAAGTAAAACACTTTTAGGGGGTTTAATTTCACCTCGAGAAACATTATACACGAGGTCCTGGGCCAAAGAATTCTTTAAACGCAAAATCCTTAAACTGCATTGTGCGGAATCAGATATACCACTGAGTATAACTGTAACAAATGTATCTAATGTTGGTGGTACATACAGAGAAATGCATTCAGGATGCAAGTCGTCTTCTGTTGGTGGCCATGGTAGACTCCCACTAACATTTGAAATTTCTTTTCTTGAGTTAGATGCACTGTTCTATCTTCTGCTTGCATATTGCGTAGATTCTGGCATTCTTGTTGCAGTTTTATAATTTTCTATAACTAGGTTCTCAATGCTTAACGACACTAATGTTCTATGTTCAGTACTAACAAATACTAAGTTCTTGTTGTATAATGAAATTTGCCTCATAAGGTTACTTCTTCTCGAGAAATTTAATTTTTCTACTTCTTCCATAACTTTGACAAACTGTTGAAAAGGAATAACTCGAGGATTCTTGACCAAGTCTTCTCCTAACTTTAACACTTCTACAAATGCAACGTTTTCACAGTTCATTTCCAGATTGTCACTGCGTGGCTCTATGTCGTTCTGTTTGTGTATTATCCTAACAAAATTTCTGTAACATGTGGAATGATACTTAGCTTCACTTTTCACTTGAAGTCTTTAGTGGCAATACCTAATATTCTCATAGCTAGTTCTGATCGTTCAGTCTTTAACCTCAGATGTTCATTTGCTGCTGAGCGAACTGTGTTATCTGCTCTCAGCTCACAACTGTCAGAGAGTGGTTCACGTGTTTTTGCACCTTTAACATACTTTGTTTTCTCACAGAATACACATACTTTTGGCAGAATATTTAATGCTATTCATGTTCTGCTTGTCTTGCGACGTGGTCCCACATATTGTGATTGAATATTTTTTTCTTGTATTTTCTGAAGCTTTTGTTTATGTGTAAAGTCCTGGTAACATTTTCGATGGTATCTAATGTCTACAACACTGGTACAGTCATCACTGAGCTCATTTATATGATGATTATCTCGGAATTTTGAAGCATCTTTCAGTCTCTCCCAGGCAGTCTTCACATCCTTTGGTTCAGTGAGGTCAGCAGCGGATGCATGCACCTCTCCTCTGCTTCCAACGTGCATCTGGGGAGAAAAATTGTGCTATTATCATGCAATTTAATTCTCGAAATCAATTAATATAAAACCACTTTTTATTTTTTCACTTTGGAATGATTATGTAATGATCATAAAACATATTTGAACCATGTTCTACAATGTACTAACAGATTTCTTGACCGAAAAAAAACATGGAATAGAACCAAAAAGCTTATAAAATGCATGTTATTTAGGAGACTTATGACTGTTTTAAGAATTTATGCCACCATTTTGAGAAAGCTACTCTTCCAGAGTGTACAACATGCCTTTTTCTAATGTTGGCACTATATGGAACAATTAAAAATATGTTGCAGCTACTTCCTTTTAGTGATGATAAATTTGGTGAATCTGATAAACTAAGAGTGATCGCAGAGGAACGTCATTCTTTTTTAAGACATGTGGCAGGCTTATGCCATGGCTGCCTACTTAGCCCATAACATATATATATATATATATATATATATATATATATATATATATATATAAAAGTGTAAAATTCAGGCAAAATTTGAGTTCAGTTTATAAGCGAGTCCAGTGTATAACTGATGTCAAATAAAACCGTGGGTTTAATGGATTGTGATCATCAGAATTTTTTCTGTAGAACGAAAAAAAAAAAAAAAAAAAGATAATGCTTTCTTCGAGTTAATATATTATTGCTTTCTGTTCTTTTGTTTCAGTATATATCCATCCCAACAGGAACCAGGGACTGTTCAAATTCCAATAGGTAACAATACTGGGTCGTTGCCAGATCTTACAACGTTTCATTTCCCTTCACCTTTGCCTACCCCTTTAGACGCAGAGGATCAAAGTAACTCTCCATATAGCACAGTAAGTGTGATTTTTTTAACATGTTTTAGTTATGTACAAATCTATTTTAACTTGATTTGCTATCAGTACGTAAGCATTTCTTTCTGGTGCACAGAGAAAATAAGCTACAAGTACCTATTAGATCAGTAATGTTCATTTTTCTGATAATTTTTTAAATCATAAGAATACAAATAAAACTATTCGGTGCACTCTCCTATGAAAGTGTAGATTTAAAAAAAAAAGAAGCTATTTCTATGCTCCATATGTGAATTTCAAACGATTGGTGTTTAGCAGTATTCTGTAGCTGATTTGTCGTCAGCTGTGTATTGTTATTTTATATGTCGTACGTGAGTTACCTACAAGTATGTAATGACCATTAGATGACATTGATTTTTTTTTTCACTGGGAAGAAAATAGAACTGGATATTCTTAAATTTCTTCCTGCATAATGAATGTTTTCATTAATAATGTAGAAATAAATTTCGTTATACACGATCGTTACTTTATTCTACTTACAGTGAGGCTACTTAATTGCAAATATGTCTTCGGAGTGTGGAAAAGGTAATAAATTTCTGTCACAATCACTACAAGCATGATCCTATGTAACTGTTGGCACACAGTGTACCATAATACAGTATTTGTATAAAACATGCGAGATGCTCGTCTATTTTTTTTTTAATCACTATTTTATACGTTATAAGTAATATTCCACGCACTAATACTGTACAGTTACTTACTAATTATTATTAGACCGTTACCTGCGAAAACTTTTTGAAAGTAAAGCTTAGCTGAACGCTGAGAACTCACTTGAGACAACTATTTTTTAATATGTTCTATTGATTGCGGAATTATGAAGCGTCCCAAAAATGGGGCATGGGCGATATGCATTAGCAAGTGAAAGTGATACAAAAATAAATATTTATTAATATTTAAATTTAATGGTTTGAAATGTAACTCTTTATTATTAATGATACGTATTTATTATTCTACTGATGTAAAGATTTGAAACCACTGTAATATTAACTATTGATTTAAAACTATATATGTGCACTTCACTTACAGTAAAATTATATAATTGGGTCAGTATCTCGATATTTTCCTGTTTTATTATGATCAATTAGCGTGAAATAATGAGAAATACACATCGTACATAACACCGAATACAAATTCCAATGGTTTTCTTTGTGCAATAGACATGTGTTCGCACTGTCAGCGTTCATCCTTAGCTGCAGTCTCACTCCGCCAGTGTGGATGCCAAAATGTCTCGACCCCATTTTCCATTTCGTCATATGTTAAAAAGTGGTGTATCGCTTAGCTACCTAACTTAGCTTTAGAAAGGCGGGAGAAAGTTACAGTAATCTTCGTAAGTGTGCCATTTGAATATCAGATCGTAACTTGAATGACTAAAAGAGCAGAAATGCTATACTTACAGAAAAGCAATTAATGAACATCTAAAGTAAATACAAGCTGAAGTATTTTGCAATATGAGCAGATGCATAGAATGTAATATTATCACATAGTTTCTACATAGATATTCCATTTAAAGTGTATGAAGTGAAGTAAGCGATTAACATAGCATATTTCTATTTATCAGTTTAGGTAACACATTTCGTCAATATCGTTTAAATGGGATCCGATTTTATACTCACTACAGTGCTGTTTGTAAAAGTATTCTACTTTCAGTTTAAGATAAGTCTTGCGAGCACAGAACAACCACCTCAAGCCAAGTTTAAAATTTAAAAGTGCGATATTTGACATGGTTAAAAAATAACACGTTTCAAGTTTGTCAGAAGTTACAGAACTCAACTGAAATGTGAGCGTTCCGTGAATATAATGGATAATGTTGGACATTATTGGATAATGGGGTTAGACGTATATAATACGGCTAATTAAAGTACAAAGGCGAACCGACCAGATAGGCAATGTAAAAGGTGAAATTTGAATAAAGAGAAAATGAATTTGTTCTTAACGTTTTTCCTGAGGGCATTCACGTGTACTAATGGACACATAACACAGTAAAAAGTCACAGGATATTTCGAGGTAGTTCATCTTCATTATTAAAAAACGAAGGGATCACAGTCATTTGTAAAACGACTGTTAAGAGAAGAAAGTGCGATTTTTGTATATTTCTCTTTAGCGCCATAAAATTCCTTGTTCGTATTTAAAACGTCCGTAATATACAGGCATAACATTGCAGAACATGCGTGTATGTATGTGTCACGGTTTCGTGTAAAGGAAGTTATTGAGCCTTATTCTTGTCCATGTAATATACGAATATAAATGCATAATTTGATACCAAGTTTATACATGAAAGATTCTTGTACGTTAGAACTATACGAACTATGAAACTCATTTGTCTGCTTATTTTCTTTTACAGAGTCCACAAGCAACAAGTCCTTCTACTTTGTCTCCTACAAGTCTGTCTTCCCGACATATGCACAGGTTTACTTTTGGTACTGGGTCACCGGGTAGTCAGGGACCTAGTCCTGGTCATTCACCTGTCGCCAGACGGAGGCACCATCAACCATTACTTATCGGTGGCCCTACACAAGTTACCCCTCTCTCTCAAGCGTCTGTAAGTAACAGTTGTATATTTGATAACTGTCGATTCTCTGCTTCTTTATATGACTTTTACAGTGCATGGTTTAATGGATAATGTTTAGTTCACGCATGTGTTAATTATGCAATCTTATAAGGACGACAAATGGTTGGTGCACTTGTCATGTGTTGAAGAGGTAAGTCGAAGTATATTAAGTCTAAAGATAGACAAGAAGAGGATGGGAATTTTATGTTTATTTTT
>JAGDQP010044642.1:0-15835 GCA_022664845.1 Lepisma saccharinum
TTTTGAAAGAAAATATTTTTCACTTTGTCATATTTTTTCTTACTAAAACCTGACCATTTTTGGGGGGGACTTAATTAAGATATAAATGTAATATCGTTTGTAAGTTCATATACAAATCGGTCTGAGTCAAATTTGCCTAAAGGCATTAAAACGAAATTCAAATTTCAAAATTAACATACACACAATACAATAAGACATTATTAGTTACTCTATTTTACCAAGGAGCAGCATTTTCCATAGGCTGTTCTGAGTTACAGGAAACAGTAAATTCTATTGGACAACTCTAAAAGATAAACATTTCATTCTGAATACTTGAATGTTACCCCGCAACAAATTAAATTCAGTTAATTGTTAAGATCAATTATATATATATATATATATATATATATATATATATTGCCTTTTCCTGCGTATAAAAATCGTAATTATTGCTTTGAAATAACTTCTTAATAAGGTTAAATATCGATTTGTCAGAAGAAAAAAGCAGACAGTTATTTACGTAAGTTATCTGAATTCTAAAGAGTACAAGTTTTTTGTAACAAACGTAGCTAATATCTGTGAAAATTGAGCATAAAGCAAAATTTAGCAAATTGAAAAAAAAAAGAAAGAATTTTAAGAAGAAATGTTCACCGGTTCCTCCAAAGAGAATCGATGTAAATCTTATGAATACAATATTAAAAATCATACCGCTGTCACACTTTTGCATAAATATGTATACATAAAGAATAAAGTTGATATCATGTTTTACTGCACTTGCCAGAACCGAGAACATAGTTAACAAAAAGCTTGAAGGCAATAAAGTGGAGGAGTAGTTGTCGGGAATGAACCTAAAATTCTGTCTCGGATACCGTAATGACCTAACCGATCTAACTTAAACTTAACGTAACTTAGTATTAACCAAAATTACAGATGACTGAAGGTAACTAGTTTACGTTTAGCTACCAACTTTAGAACTACTCTAATATTATCACTCACTGAACGATTTGTGTGAGCATCTAAAGTCCAGCCGTTGGCAGTGTGATGAGAGAACGACAGGAGGGGGCGACGAAGCACATGGAAAGAGCAGAAATTTCTTTTAATTTTTCAAATTGTCAGCTGCACAACTGAGATTCAAGAGCGGAAAAACACACTTCTTTTTTTTTAAAAAAAAAAATAATAATAATAAACCACATATTTATGGAGGCGGCCTGAGCCAAAGGCTATAAATACATTCAAACATTTACAAAGGCTTCAAGAAAGGTCAGGATCCTAGCGTCTCTTTCCTAGTTAGCACTGTATCTTCTTAAAACTTTGCTTTCGATTTTCTCTTCTCTCAAAACAAGGACAGTGTATGAGGGAAAGAGGTGAATTCGAACGCTGTCTTTGTCTTCAATTTTAATATCCCATACACTCCTATTATACTTTAAAATGGCTGCTACAACAACCTATCATTTTTGCTGTGTTCACTTGTTTGTACATAAAAGCCTTTGAAGCTTGATATTACCAAACTTTCTAATCTGAACTATATCGCAATTGGATGTAATGTAGGATGTAATGTTTAAATTGCATGCCCTAATCGTAACATTTCCTTACGTTGCAGCTATGTTTTGTCTGGATAGCTAATATCAGATCTATCGCTCAGTTACACCGTTTCTTGTCATACCTATAGTTATATCTAATTAGACAAAATTAAATCAACGACTTAGGATAGTAAAACGGAAAACTTTTTAATATAATTTAAGAAAATTTTAAAGTATAGTGCGAATATAAGTAACATTGTAAGATGATTTATAAGAAAAACACACAATTTTTAGACACACATTTAACATAAAAGTAAATATATAATATATAAGTTGAGTTATCAGAATTTGTTTTAAGTAAATTTACAAGTAATAGGATATCGTATTCCCATGTCTCTTTTTAGAATATAAATGAAAATGGAAATTCTATTATGGCTAAGAAAATATATCTAATATATTTTTATGGTATGGAAAAATCGCTAATACATTTCTTGTCTCTCCCTCTCCCTCAGGATAATTAATTTGCATCCTTTTCTTAATGTAGATAGTTTTGATAAAAAGATAAAACAATAATAATTACTTGACAAGAAGTATTATACTTTTTTTTTAAACAGGAAACGAATGTTTTGGTGGAGAATTCCGATGTCCTGATGGAACATGTATTCCCGATAGATGGCTGTGTGATACCGTTCGGGACTGTCCCCTTGGAGCAGATGAATTAAATTGTACCGGATGTGGGCTAGAGGAGTTCAAGTAAGTATTGTAATATTATTCAAAATAATAATAATAATAATAATGGTGGTGGTGGTCTATCGACGAGATGGATGAGTTAGTGGCGTACGCACCTTGTTATCAAGGGGACCCAGGCTCAATTCTAGGTGTCGCTTGGATGGTATTTTATGTAAAGGCCAGGGCGATCCCTTCCAAATTCTTTGTTGTTATCGTTTATAAATAGATCCAGTGTTTATTATTATTTATTGATGAGAAACATTAATCTTAGTTTTTCTCCCAAAGCTTTCTAAGCGTGTCCTGATGTACATTTCCAGGATGTATTACACCTTAGAAAAATGAACTCCAATCTGGGGAAAAATTTCTTGTTAAATGAAATTAAATATTCCTTGCAGAAAATTGAGTACCTTGGTTTGAGTAGTATTAAATTTCACTCGATAATTGCATTGAATTGACCCACAAACTGCTCAACAGAAATGCTACACAGATGTGCTGTTTGAATCATCACTACCTATCTTCTGAAATTCCTTTTTACTTCGTTTCTTCTTCCTATTTTAATGTTTGTATGTTTCTGTTATTATAAAGCCCCTGTCATAGGGTCCCTGTCTCTTTGCTTCTTTTACATAGCCCTTCCTCCAGTTCTTTTCCTTGCAGACTTTCCATTGCATATTTTGGGCAATTATTGTTCATAGGAATCTTTCGGCGATTGAAAGCTATTATATATCAACGTCTGCTTTTAGTTATGTCACCCTGTTGGTAGATTGAGGTCGCGTAGTGAATACTTAAAATTTAGGTTAGGTCAACTTGTATATTGGCATCAAGAAAACACGTTTTTTGGTCGTTTCGAGTCTTGCCATTCTAAGCAATGGTTTTAGTTTGTATAAACATGTATTGGCTTTTATATTTTTTATATTTGTCAATCGTGTAATCAATGCACAAGTATTTAGAGGCTCCACTTGCAGCAAATATCATTTACTAACTTGTGCCATCCCTTACATTAATGAGATCGAGAGGATACTTACCTGTTATCATGTTTTCCTTTCGTTTTAAATTACATAGGTGATGCTCTCCATAGTATATTAAGGTTAATATAAAGCAAAGATCTCCAACAAAAGATGGCAGCACTATCTCCGTATATGTCTAATGTATTTTTCTCGTTGCACGTAATTTCAGTACTGCTCCTACAAATTCAAACCTAGAGAGTTCAAACTTTCAGGGAAGAAAGCTCAAAACCAATTCAAGAGTTTGATCAATGCCGATTTTTTATTTCCTTTCTTATTCATTGTTGAAAAAGCGTCATTGTTAAAGGTTTGTATATCCATAACAACGATGAAGCGAATCAAACTCTTGAGTTGGTTATGACCTTTCTTCCCTGAAAACTTGAACTCTCTAGGCTTGAATTTATAGGAGCAATATTGAAATTTCGTGCAATGATAAAAATACATTAGATATATACGGAGATAGTGATGCCATCTTTTGTTGGAAATCTTTGCTTTACATTGACCTTAAGACATATTGTTTCATCCTCGCTTTACAGAAAGAAATGAAAATAAATAATGTTTGTTATTTCTAGGTGTGAAGTTGATCAAAAATGCGTTCCACTCAGATGGCAGTGTGATGGAAGGAAAGACTGTTTGGATGGGTCTGATGAATTAGGTTGTCCAGAACCTGCAAGTAAGTAAAAAGATTTCTATGTACCACACCATACTAGAAGAAAAATAATCAAATTTTGTGTTTTAGATTAATCGTAAGGTATAAACAATGTTTAATTCAATTCTAGCCAAAAGTTTTGGGAATTATCTCTTTGAATTTGAAAGGAAAGGGGGTTCTAAAACTAAGGGGCCGAGTGTTCGAAGTTAATTGAGATTAAAATATATCTTGAAGGCTGACTTACCAATCAATCCCAGGGAAGATAGACTAACGGACTCATTTACGTTGTCTTTTTTGTATGGTTTTGTTACCAATTATCGACATCAATTGGATGATAGAGTTTCCTGACTGACATTTTTACGCAAGGGAGTGAGTGATTTTTAAAACCATGTACTTACGCTGTCAACTTCCGTTGATCATTGGCGCACTATAATACACACCTATCCTAACTTTATGACGTAAATAGTTAGTATAGGTTTCTCAATTTAATTTTTATTGTATTTATTTGCGTTAGCCTCTCCGAGGTAAATTCAGAACTGAATCGAAACGTTAGGATAGGTTGGTGTAATATAGTGCACCAGATATCAACAAGGGGTTGACAGAGTAAGTATATGATTTTGGATGATAGAGGTTTATTGCTTAAGACAATGCTTCAATTCTGCTGGTATAGCTAAATGACAGATAGAAGCCAGACTTCACGTGGTCACGGCAAGTTATAGGCTATTTGAAATACATGATGCTCGTATGTTATTTAAGAAGTAAGAACACATAAGTTTTCATTTTAAATACGCATTGGACTTTTCTTGCGTATAGACATTCTGTAAAAATTTTGAGACTAAAAATTTTTCATAGCCAATTTTTAATTTATACATAAATTGTGCCAAGGTGGCTTCCACTGAATCCTCTCCAATCTGAAAATACAATAGCCTTTATTTGTACAGTTTTGCAGAGATCATGGTTTAAGTTAGATCTTAGTGGTAAACCATTTCTTGGTTTTCATTAGATACTTCTTTAATCAACTATGTCTTTCTGTGACGAAACCTTGAATTTAATCCTTCTTGTTCTTCTTTCTACCCACTTTGTTGTTCATGTTACTTATTACTTATTTGTCGTATACGTGATGTTTCGTAAATATACAGAAATATTTTAGGAATGAATTTCCTATTGAAGCGTATCTCAACCTTTTTTTCAAATCCAAGGACCAGTAATATGTCTGAAACAATTCTACAGATCACTAAGTGGTGTGGGCGTAATTTAAAAATAAAATGTACAGTTGTACTAACATTTGGGGCATGCTATGCAATTTTTGCATCAACACAATAAAATAAAATAGAAGTAAAGTATTAAAGTGAATTATCATTAAACAGACTTTAAATATTTATTAGAATTAATTTTTTTAAGTCTGACTGCGGACCACCTGTCCCAACTTCGCGGCAGGTTGAGAAACGCTGCCCTATTGTCTATGGATGAAAATTGTTCATCTTTGTCAGAAACCAATTGCATAGTTTCGGATCTATAGGTGCCCACAGTAGCGTTGTATCATTACAAATATGTTATAGTCGAATCTCCTTACTTCTCAAAGCATGTTCAACTTTTGAGGGCCACTTTTGCTGTTTATTTCGATTTACTCCACAGATATTACAAAGGGTATTTATTATATAGTAAAATCAAAAACACAGAAATAATTCTATTAAAAACTATTTCTTAAATCTAGAGCGAGACACAAATTAGCTATCACAATTTAGAGGAAGGTGCCGAATTAAATAATAAAATATTAGCATTTAGTTGCGTTAGTTACGGTTTACGAAATTGAAGAATACAGGGAAAGAAGGGGGGGCATGAAAGGTGATTTCTCGTAAAACTCATTTTAAAGTCTAACTCTTCCGTATACTCTTTTGTATTCCGTATTCTTCAAAACGCTATAACTCGGTGATTATTTACGCTTTTGGATTAGTAAATTAACAATAATTAATTACAGATCAACAAATCTTTTTATATATATATATTTTCTTTGATAAATTATTAATGTATATAAATTAATTATTTGATGGTAATTGAACATTAATACCATTGTAGGATGCGGTCATGGGCAGTTTCAATGTGAAGATGGATCTGACTGTATTCCCAGGAGATGGCTTTGTGATGGTGCCAATCATTGTCGTGACAATTCGGATGAAAAGAACTGTTCAAATATTGGTATGTATTCATTCATTACTAAATAACTCATATCGTTAAAGTAGACATGTAGTGTACGAGAGGTAAAATCACTTTCTCTTCTCATAGTTTTATTTTACAGTTACTGAACCATTATCTAACTAAATCATATAACTACATAACTAAATATTAACTAAATCCATGTCTCTGAGTTCAGTTCAGTAATGTTTGTACTGGCTCTATGAAACCATATGAGGATCATTAATTGTGCTTTTTCTTGACCAAGCACAGGTATAAAATCTTCGTAGTAATCTTGGAATGGTAGTTCTTCCTTTTAAAGATCTTATCTTGATACGGCGTTTACTTTATCAAAACTCTTAAGTTCTCTTAATATCTCAGGTGTCTTTGGATTCTATAGATTTCTGAGCATCTAGTAAGTATATCTTCTTTGGCTGTAAAGTTAATCTCCGTCGGGTTGCCTAGAATGCTCCAGGTCAAGATGGGTCCGCACATCAAGTGGAGACTGCAAGAGGCATACGTAAAAACCCGTTCTAGAGCTTTATTTTTATCACTCCTGAGGAGCATCAAAGCATTCAAGGAAGCGATAATAAGCTTTGAATCATAGCAAGCTGCTACACAAAAGCACGTAATATCAAAATTTAAGTATTTTATTCTTAATAAATCAGAACTAAAATCCGATCACAAATACATTGTTCTTAAACTGAAAACTGTTGACAGATACCAACATAGAGTATTTACATTTATAGGTACATTAATTCATTGCGCCATATAACTTTTAAAACAAATGTAAAGACAAATCATTATTCAAAATACATTTCAATATAACTTCTTAACATTATAAAGATTTTAAACTTTTATCTTAAAAGGAAAACAAACAAACAAACAGTCACAATAATTCCACTTTTCCATACTGCACCATGATAAAAATTATGCTGCCATCTACTGAGCATCATTTCAACTATTTCAATAACGACAACCCGCAATACAGAAAACAATAATAAATCTTTTTCTTTTCTCTTTTTAACTCACCGTTTACACTCTAAATAACAATAAAACAATTAAAAGTGATAAATATTTTGTTTTGTTATGTTCTAATGAATAATGCAAACTATGGCTTGTCATAGGGTCATATCAATCTACATTTCACTTGATTCTGTACAGCTTCTTCATGTAAACTACACTGCTCATTCAATTTGTTCTACTCTGTAGACAGATCTCAATACATTATAAGGCTACTACGTTCATTCCGTACTCTAGATTTTGATATGTAGTCAACATTTGTATGATTATAATTATTTAACCATAACAATATTTATTTTTATAAACTCATATTATTTTTCCTAAGAAAATTTAATACATAAGCAATTTTGATCTTTATGGAATTGTTTCATGAAGGGAGATCTATCATTTTCAAGTGTAGGATACAGGAAGAGGAGGTAGTTAATATTTACTATTTGATTTTGAGACAGGAGCAATAAGTATTATATTTTGATCTTAGCTAAGTACCCTGGGGAAATAATATGATTGGACCTTGAAAGGAATTAATAATGGGATCACTTAACCTTTTGTTACCACGTTTCTAAACCAAGGACAATTCCTAATCAAATTTAAATAAGGTATTATTTAAGGTCCTCGTTGCTTCCAGATTTTCGTTTACCCACCATTTGTCTGATTATTCATCGTTGTTCCGTTTGACTCATACTACTGCAGTCTATGGCTAGGATGGTTAAATATTTAAATTATCCCTTTATTGATGCATTCCTCACAAATATTTCGTAAACTACTTCCACTACTTAGCTTTTCACGGCACGATTCTACAACACTGGCCAGCCTGGATGAATTGACGATAGCAACGTTTAGAAAACGCGATTTCTATTTATCATATTCATATACTCCCAAGAACTAACCTAACCTAAACTTTAGTTACAAATCAAAGTTAAATACGAATGATTCATGATTTTCTAGTGTATAAGAATATGCAGGCCAGCGATCTAGAACCGTCCCATTTTCACCTTAATACATGTGATTGATAAGATTTTACTTTCCATTCTTGATATTTCAAGAGAACAACTTCTGCTTTACTTGCCTCGAATAGTTTTCATGAGTTATCGTCTATTATGAACTTGTATTACACGTTGTATCGAATTTTTGTGTATATATGATCAATTTGACGGTTCTGACAATAATTCTTTCGTTTCCTTGACGCTTTATCCATTTTTATTTGAGTTTATTTTCATTGTTTTTGTCATATTGTTATAGTTTCTTTGTTGTGTATTTGTTAATATATCAAAATGTAAAGTGAACTCAGCAGTACTTGGATTTCTGAAATAAATACAATCAATAGTTATTTTCCTTTTTATGTAACTGTTAACTGAAAACATAAAATCTAGAAAGCTACTTCAATAAATTATACTATTTTTGATCCCAAAATAAAATTATAACCTTTTCTTTTTTTCTCTCAAATGTAGTCTGTCAAGTAGAAGATTTTAAGTGCAGAGTAAGTGGATGGTGTATTCCAAACTTATGGCGTTGTGATGGGGTGAATGATTGTAAAGACAATTCAGACGAAGAGAATTGTACTCCAGATTTTACCTGTGAGTATCGATAATTTTATAGTTTAGTGTAAGATTTGGTCATCACTTTTTTTTCATTCTATCTTCTTTCTTCCTTCCAACTTTCTTTTTACAATATGTCTAATAATTTTTACTCACACAAATGTTTTTCGATAATGAAAAAAATCTCAATGAATCAATTTTTAAATTTAATTGAAACGTTACATTTGTGGAGTTTTGAGCAAGACTTCATCTCATGTCGTATGTCAAAATTTAATTTTCTGATTGTGTTTAGATCTTTTCTTTTTTCAAAAAAAAATATTTTGATACAATTTTCTAGTATTTCATAATTCACCTACAGATTCTAGTTTAAAAATAGAAATGAGTTTTAGGTATTTATTGGATAACATGTAGTATTAAGAAACTTTAGTATATAAATTTATTGATATGCCATATGGAAAACCATACACAGTGAGTTCTTTTCTTTTTGCAAAAGAACAAAAATATACATAAACCTTGAAAAGAGGAGAAAATTGAAATGTACGTATACAATAGATGTATACAAATGTGTAACATACTGGTGTATGGTGTAATAAACAATTCGAATACAAGTTGAAATACAGCAAACCATTGATTATTCGCAGCAATCCGCAAAATAGTAACAACACATGTTTCTAAAACTATTTTAATAATTCACAATTTGATAACTGGAACACAATCAGAAATATCATTTATATTTCATAAGGTGATTGTAGGTCGAGTGAAATATGCTATTCTTTTGAGCAAAAAAAAATTTTATTACTACGATAATCCGCCAAGTAATAATTTTTAATGCAAAGCACTGACTTTCTTAATATGTGAACCTGTGGAGTTAGGTATAGATAATCTACAAAGCGAATAATCTTATCGCAGATTATCGAGAACCTGTTTTATATGTACTTGAAAAATGAATCTGCGAATATATTCGAAAGAAAGACAATAAAGTTACTTGTAGGGCAACGGTATTATAATATCAGTACCGGATATATATTTTTTTTAACACAAAATTGATAGTGTGTTTTGTATATCCGGTACCTTATTAATAAACAGTATCAACATTTTAGATATTGGGTAATACTAAGCTATATGTAAATTGTCCAAGTTTCGATAATTGTCTGGTCATTCTTTTTACTTCAGTTGCTATTAACATAGCGAATCTAAATTACAAAGTGTTACAGCAAATACATCAGTCTCAGCCAGAATGTTCTAGAAAAACCAATAATGAAATCAGTTTAAAGTGTTTTTTAATCATATAGAAGCTGTTACGTGTTAGATGCTTTTATTTTCTGTATATATATATATATATATATATATATATATATATATATATATCGGTTGTGATCTCATTCACAAAAGAATGTCAACTTGTTTTTCAAAATATACGTACACTATCTATACAACGTACTTGTATAATACAAGCCATAAATAAATTCATGTAGTGAAATGGATAGCGTTCTGGGCTAATAATTCACAAGGTCAAATTTTAATATGACTATTACATTTCTTGACTTGTAAATGCATTTTCAGTTATTCATATTTTTTCTCATACATCCTGGTAAATAAAAAATCTAACAGACAGTAACTCCCACATGAATAAAGATTACGTTGGCTTTGTTAGAACATTCTAGCCCAGATCGATGTATCGCATGATTACATTTATAATTGAAAAATTCAAGCCGAATTGAGAAATGGTGGATTTCAAGATGGCGCCGGACATAACTAAAACATTTTCATTATTCTTCCTTTGATACTCCGTGCAACTACAGCTTGTGTAACCAGTCTACAGTCTGGGCATTTGTAACATTCGTAGGTTTATTTTGTGTATAGAGCCAAGTCTTGCTTTCCTCCCATTCTGTTCCTTCCCACAGTACGATCACTCATAGTAATTGCTGCGAAGTATATGCTTCCTATACAGAACATAATCATATATCATTGTAAAATGTATGTGATTTACTAGTGGAACTGAAAGTTATTAGTCAAAAAGTTAATTTGTCTTCTATTACTTTCCTTATGTGATGTTCTATTGTTAGTCTGTTAGGATATGTGTGTGTGTGTGGTTCTTTAGTTTGTGGTTTGCTGTAAATTTCATTTTGTATTTGATATATATTCTTAATTCCATTTTATGTTATGTTGAATTGTAGAAAAAGTTCTATCTGACTTTAACTCCGCAATACTATTATTTGTTTTTTTTACACTTCTCGTACGAGTACTTAATTTATATTTCTTCTTACAAAAATTTATCTGCGATAATATATGTATAAGTCTACACTTTCTTTTGGACACAAAGTGTGTAACTTCAGACTTAAACTGAAAAATATGAAGTGTTCGATAATGATTACCAACCCTATAAGCACTCAAACCAGCAAATTTAGCGATAGTAGCATTTGACTTGTCCAAACATGTAATTACAGTCCAATTGATGCATTACTTTTTTTCCCCCTCTTTCAGCCTCCAGCCTAGCTCCACCACCAATTCCATCAGCGTGTCCTGTGGGTAAATTGAGATGCCTGGACGGGAATTGTATAGGCGTGGATCAAGTCTGTGACAGGATACAAGATTGTAGTGATGGTGAAGATGAGGTCCACTGTGAAGAACCTCTCGTACTTTGACCTTCTGCTTAACTTTCTTACATTTCCTTCAGTGAAAAAGAAAATTGTGATTTGAAAACTTCGTACCTGTATCACAATGTGCAGCATAACAAACGTGCATTGATTTGTTCTACAAGGTAGACGGTGTCAATGGTATTGACCTAGAAAAAGTACTGGAAGCTTTTATTAATTATTTATATATATATTTTTTTTTACAGAATATCAACTGTACAGGAATTGTGTTGACTAATGATGAAAAAAAAAATGTATCATTAACACTACAAAAATGTGATATAATGATCCGTCCAGTGATTATTCTGTGTTGTAAAGAGGGATTCCGTTTTTACGTTAAATAATACTCTATGCAAGGAGGTGTAAAAGGGTTGGATTATTGTGCTTGTTATGTGTTAATTGTTAACACAGTAAAGGGTTTAATTTCTCCTATGGTGCAATTTGTAAAACATTTTTTTTTTTTGTTAAAAAAAAGAAAGTTTATGTTGATCATAACACTGTGAGTGAAACTGTAAATATGAGTAAACGAAGTTATTTCCTTTCGTACATATTTATGACGAGCCACAGCAACAGATATATTTGCGTTAGTAATATTAAGTGTGTATACTGGAAGCATTACAAGTTTAAGACTAAAGTTGAAAATTAGAAAGATCAAGAGAAACTTATGTTTGAAGTAGTTAAATGTTACTGACTACTAGACTTTTTGCGCGCGTAGGGGTGGGACTATTTTATACATACTGTTAATTACAGCATGTTTATTATGTATTCTGGTGCCTTTTGGTTGCTTTTTTACCTTGAAGGGTGTACTGTCAGCCTATGCAAATTATGATTTCGTGCATTCTATTTTAATAGGCGAAATACAGGATTTGCTCTGTACCATTTACGTTTTTGAACACGACGTCCAAATTTAAAAAAAAACGACGAAGGTTTTATTTACTTTATAAACAGGAAATATGGAAACAAAATTTTACCAGCTTAAAATTGTGTTGTAGTGTGTATGAGACTTATTCTTTTGTACGTTTTGTGTTAATAAATGTTTGTAGGTGAATAAATGTTTGATGAAAGTATGTGTGAGTGAGATGTATGGTAAATTGTGGAACATACGTATTTTTGTAAATAAATTCTAAAATAATTTACAACATTGTATTTTCATTTCGAAATGTTGTCTAAAATTTATGTACAATTCTTTTGTCGGCAGAAACGTAATGATAATAAAAGCAGATGTGGTTGCTTTTCCCTTCAATCAACTTTTCTTTCGGATTCAGAAACAGTAAATATTTTTCTTTTTGAAATTTCCTTCTCAGTTGTTAAGAAATTGTGGTATTGAAGTATACTGTAATTCTAAAGAGTTACGTTCACTATTTTTTAATGAATACTAGCATTTATCAATTTTAGAAAAATTGTCAGAAACTATTTCGTAAACCACACACGTGCATCCTATGTAAACAACACTAATATTTAACCTATCTAACCATGCGTTACGTTAGATCACGTTAGGATACTTTTCTAAATGTTGTTAGTGCTCTACAGGAAAGTTGAACTATGCCGTTCCTTATTAAATACATGCCATTTTATTATTCGGATTCTTTTCATTACTGAGAGCCAGATTTTGTGACCAACAGGCACTACTATTATAACATGTTACCATTGATACCAGTAGATCTGTATTTTTCCAGCTTTAATAATAAACGTAGTTAAGGAAAAGTCACAAAACTAAAACAAAAAAAGCGTTACTATGGTTACAATTTAGGAAAACAAACTTTACGATGATTTATGAGGAACTACAAACGGTTGATTCGGAATTCTTAAAAATATATAATAATGTATATTTTATGACAGTGAATTCTATGATATTATCTATTAAATATTTCACACGCGTTTTCCCCTCAAAATAAATTCTACCTTAAAGTACCCGTGCTAGTTTACTAATATTACTAGGAAGCTCAAGGTGAAAGCAAATGATCATACAAAATCTGGATGCAAAAATGGGAGCACAGTACATAATTTTTCAAGAATTTGTTCGATTACATAGAAAAGTTAAGAAGACATTAGATAGCTTATAAGACATTTATATTAGACTTTACAAATTATATCAACAACGATTCAGTCAATCGATTTCTTGTGTGGCCTTTCCTCCATGTCTGAAAGGTGACTAAAAACAGGTGACTACAGGAATGACATCTGACAGTACCGTGGACTTTTTTTTGAGACAGTATGCTTTTAGTTCACAGAAATGTCGATCTCGAATCCTGCTTATAGCATGTTACAGCTAACATGGTTTTAGGGCACGATTTGCTAGCTAACTCTGGACGTCCTCCACAGTGCTGTTACAGCCAATAAAATCCATTTTATCTTTATCTTTTATCTGGACGTCCTGAATAATGTTTGCTCACCAGGCAAATGCTGAGAAAAACCTCAGTCAGGATGATCGATCCCTGGGATCAATCCCAGGACCTCTCGAATGCTAAGCCAACGCTCTACCTCTGAGTCATGGAAGCTCGGCGAACCACATTTGAAGTCAAAGTTGACTTAGACGCTGCAGTTGAAGATAAATTTATTCTGGAACTGGTATGTATACAACGAAGCAAAGTAAGACGACCATCAAACCAGATAAAAATATCTACATGACACCTGCTCCTCCCCCTGACACTCACTATCGTGTTCGGTACTTTGGCTCCAGGGCTGTTTCCAAGTGTTTGACAGTTGTCATCCTCATCGAGCTTTGGCCAAAAGTCAGGGTGGCAGACTCAACATTTTTGCACCACATTCAGTTTCTTTATTTTCATGAAAGTAGAGTGTAGTACATAGAAATAGAGTAGAGAAAATATGAGGTATTCTGTCCTTTTGCTTGAGCATATTATTTCCGGCATATCTTACCATAAAGATATTTCGTTACGATACGAGCATGAGTTGAGAAAACTTTGATTGATTCTTTCCTCCGTGTTCTTCTGTTATGTTGTGCAGATTTATTGCGTCTGTGTTGTTTTGTCATAATGTCAGATTATTTTCGTCCTTGGCTACACGGACAATACATGGAGAGTGATCCTATTACGGTGCGAGCACTTTATCACGATTCTACACTGCTCAGTATTGTTATCAATTAAAAGGTCAATAAATTATTGCTCAAAATAGAAATGATAATCTAAAACAAGACCAGTTCGAAAGCACAGGAAACATTTCGCCTGAGATGCCTAAAGGCTATAAATAAAATTGAAATTCAAACCAGGAATGTTTTCATGGCTTCTGTGAATTTTAAAGTGCCTGTTTTCAAGTAGAAGAAAGTGGTTTAAATTTTCTGAAAGAAAATCTTCATTTGCTATTTCTTTTATCCTTTTTAATTTTATGCTCTCGTAATTGTATTATAAGCAGTGATTCCGCCAGCTCCCTGTGCGGAGTTGTCACCCCTCAAATCCTCGAGAGCACCCCCAACTTTAAAATTTTTTACAGTCAAAAATCGATAGAAACTGTGCCAAACTCCACTTACACCCTCCCAATTTTGACTGTACACCCCAAACTGAAAATATTGGCGAAATCCCTGATTACAAGAATTATTATTTTTTTGCTTACGAGGTGAACTAAGTGCTTAGATTTTTATTAATGGTAATACGTTCAGCCAAATATGTATCTAATGTGATCTATCTATTTCTAACTGACGAATTCCAGCCTTTGAAGTTTATTTTCTTTTTCTTATTTATTGATACAACTTTGACATAGTTACGAATATTCCTGGGCTAATTTATGGTTAATTCTGAGGACGAGAGATAAGAGATGCATTTTTTGCTAATATTGTTCAATACTGCAATATGGGGCAAGTGTAATCTAGATCTGAAATATGGCAAGAGGACGTTAAGATTTGGAGTTCACATGTGGTCTTCGGAGGATTAAAATCACTATCTTGAAATACATTTCTGTTGAAGGGCCAAACACCAGTTTTTATATGTCCTAATATGATATTTGTGCAAACAACTTCTGGAACGTTGTGTATAGTCATTCGGATACTGGGGTGACTTTTCATCCAAGAATCCACTGCTGTATCGTAGTGTATCAATGCACCGTAAACACTAACATCAAATGGCTGTAAACGGTGAGAACAATGTGCAAAAGATTGGGGAAATACAATTATCTCTACAAATATTATTTCGGGACGGGCAGAAGCCATAGTGCTGTTAACACCCATTTTATCTTATCATATCTCTACAAATATTAATACTAAGAAGATAAAGGTGGCTCTCGTGCTTATCAAGTAATAATAATACAGGTTTATCTCTGCTCGATTTCACATCTTCGGCAAAATGTTTTAGGAACGTCAGCAAATCTTCAGCTTTCATCCAATCTGAACCATTAGCAGCATCTACGGAACCAGCTGAATATAATTTACAAAGCAACGCATGACATTAATGCTAAAAGACAACCTGAGGCGGTCGTACGTTAAAAGTAGAATAATGTTGACTAATCTGGCATATTAATATTGTGAAGTTACGGATATAGTTAATTAGTAAATTTGTTTTCGTTGACAAGAATTGGAAACCAATTTAAGTACAACATGTTACAACCGTCCTGCAAGTATTGCGTTACATTTGTTGCCATGTTG
>JAGDQP010044643.1:0-15835 GCA_022664845.1 Lepisma saccharinum
AGATCAATTAATTAATCGTCAGTCACCGCCACTTTGAACGCAGACTAACACTAATATCTATCGTAGAGGTGCCCGGGTGCCCATTCCACGCTTGCATCACACGTACAGTTGGTGATGACCCTGAAGGCGTAAAATTATGTCCCGCACTCACTCGACGGTAATTTTAACAGCTAGAATAATACGTTTCACATTTTGAGAAAGATACTGGGATGTGGCTGCTGTATGGGAACAGCGTTATCATGCTGAAAAAGACGCGCCTCAATATTGTTCATGAGTGATAATACGACGGTTTCGATCACCATTTTGATGCAAACTTTCGTCATTATGGTGGTCAGAATATTAATGAGGATGGTTCTGTTATAATAGGATTTCATTCGCATATCAGAATTCCGGAATCATTCCTGTATGTCGGCAACGAATCAGCTTGCTAGCAGACGTTAAGCTGGTCTCCTGACCCGTTAATGGTAAATTTTGTATTTTTAGGTCATGTTAGTAAGTAATGACGTCGGCCCGTCTCGATTCCATAAGCTGGTAAGTCTCTAAAATCCACAAATATCTATGTCCTAGCCGGGATTCGAATCTGGGACCTTAGAGCCGCTGATTTGGCGCCTCAACCCACACGAATACCAGGTCGACCTTTCTGACCCGTGTACTACCATCACTGTTGTCTTTTGAACCAAGTAAACACGTAATTCCATTCTGTCCTGTATTGGTCTTTAGTGTGACGCCATTGAAGATGTATTTGACGATGGGTATAAAATAGGAGTAAATATATCACAGGATAGCTCGCGTGAACACCACTCTCTACTACAACACTTTCTGTTGTTTTCGCCCGGTCTCACAGCTGTTTGAATTTCCTCTGACGACTCCCTCTGAGCCGCCAGCAGTCCTGAGATTGTACTTATTTTCCTGCCCTGGCCCAGTTGGAAAAAATATAGCCACAATAGGCCGAGGCCCGACAAGAACCCGGCAAGTTCTGGCGATTTATGGCCCGAGTCCGTGCAGACCTCTAATATACAAGTCTAGCGTTCTTATTAAGTCGATTAATGATCAAAAACTTAATCATCAAAACTATCATTACTTACATGTTAACATGTTATTACAACCTTTCACAGTGACACAGCGCATGCGCAGTTGCTGTGGGCATATCCTGTAAGTATTGTTCTAGTTACTTGTATCAATGTAGTACGTAATGTGTTGTAGTCTATACTGTAGCGATTTATAAGCTTACTAATTCTTGAGTTGCCGAAAGATGGTACTGAATGCTGTAAATTTTAAATTTTACATTCAGTGCTAGCTAAATTATATCTAAATTAGTATATATCGCTCGATGTAGCTACTATGTAGCACTAGTTACTTGTAATTATAAATATACATACGCACACACAATACATTATTTGAGAATTTCAACTTACCACTGAAATCTCACATTTAGCGTATAAGATAAAATTCTTGTAAGCCCAATCTCATAAAACTTCTGTACATATAAACATATCGAATATTCTAAACAATTTCTCTAAATAATTTTAATTTTGATGGGGGGAAAACGAAGATTATATTCTATCCTGGTTGGAAGGCCCGATGGAAAGAGGCTTATTTTGGTACTTATTTTTTTGATAGGAGGTACCGTTTTCGAGATACGGAGCCAACTATGGTCCAAAATCGATATCAGTACAAGAACCCCTTCGGGGTAAAGGGAAAAGTGGCGCAAGAATTCTACTCACAAAAGAAGTGATATCCATTTGCAAGTGACTTTCTTTGTGTCACTATGGGGGAAAGAAGGATACTAATTCTCTTAATTTTATTACAAATGAAACAATTCCCCCACAGTGACACAAAGAAAGTCACTCGCAAATGGATATCACTTCTTTTGTGAGTAGAATTCTTGCGTCACTCTTCCCTTTACCCCGAAGGAGTTCTTGTACTGATGAATGTATATATAAAATATGACTTCAAAATCCCAGATTTGGAGGAAAAACGTTTAAATTTGCAGCTTTGGAGAAGTTTTAAATCTTAAGAGTACTCCCGCCACTTTTTTAAGAAAAGAGATATTAAAAAATACGGGAAAAATCACGAGTAGTAATAATGTTTTGGAAAGGTGTCCCAAATGTCCTTAACCCCTAACTGGTATAATCTTAAATTTGTACGTAAATGGTATCATCGGGTCTTCCAGACACCTCGAACATTTAGATTATACACCTACAGGAAACTTTATTAGGACGGATAACATTTTATTAGCAAAATCAAATGCATGCGTGACTATGCAACAGTTACAACACAAATAAATTGCGTAGTATTTGTTGGGAATTCCTTGCTCAAACTAAAACCGTAATTGAAATGAATAAATATTTTCTTAGAAGGTGAAATTTTGCAAAATTAG
This sequence comes from Lepisma saccharinum, assembly GCA_022664845.1. Taxonomy (NCBI): domain Eukaryota; kingdom Metazoa; phylum Arthropoda; class Insecta; order Zygentoma; family Lepismatidae; genus Lepisma; species Lepisma saccharinum. Next base: position 2,381 of record JAGDQP010044643.1, read on the forward strand.
TAAAATTATTTGCAAAATGTTGTTAGTGTAGGGTTCAAAGGGTTGTAGTTCAACAAACAATCACTAAAAAGTTTAGAATCCATATAGTCAACTTCAATTTTATACCCGAAATTGCATATTTTTTTGCTATGCATTTTTTATGCAGTTTTTGTACTTGAATGCAGTTCTAAAATATATGTTAGTACACCTCTCTAACACTAAAAATCAACAACAATATCACTATCGTCATTATTCATATTCAAGATACCATAAACAGCACTTTCCAACTTACCGTCCGCTAAGACATGTCTTGTGTATCATAATTGCTCATTTGCTCGATAAAATGGTGTCCGAGAGATGTCACTACCTGCAATCTGATGGCTGCATGACAGAAGCGGTCACCCGTTGCTAAGCACTCAAAAGTACCTTTACAAAAATTTCCATGACTTTTCAGTGCAGAGTAAGAGAAGTGTTAAATATATACATTGCAACAATTGAGAAAAAAGATATCATTCGCCTTTGAGACCACAAAAACTCTTGCAAACGTAATAACAGAGGGTAGTTCGCAGCTATATCGAAACTGTCCTTCTGTGTGACAATAATAGCAACTCTGAAAGGTACACTAGAGGGCATGACTGTACGAAAAGAATTATGGGAAAAAGAGGAACAGAACACCAATAGGTGTCTCACAGACCCCATGATACTAGTTGAGGGTTAAGAATGCCTATCGGATGAACTAGGACACTATTTCAATGTGTTTAGTTGCAATGAGAATTTTGAACACCTGGGTTATTACGTCATAAATTACAGGCTTTCATTGTTGTCAGATGGAGGGAAATTTCCCGGAAAACGGGAGAATCTAAATCTGGGCCACAAGAAAAGGAAAAGGGGGGGGGGAATAAACCGGGAATTTTGTTGAATCTTTATTTGGCATTTCTTGTTTTAACTTCCAGTAATTTTAAAAGAAAACTTAGCACCCGGGAATTTTTTTCCAAATATCGGGAATTTTTACAGTATTTTCAAGAAAATATTGCAACGGGAACCTGACAACACTACAAGCTTTCAAAGTTCTCGGAGCAGTTTCAAAATCTGAATTGATTCGGTTTGGTAAGAGCTAATAAGTATTGTTGGGAACACTTTTCAACATTTAGGTATTGTTTTTAATTTGTTCAGAATTTTTAAAAATCTAGAAAAAGTGTTTTCCAAAGCCTCTTAAGCTACGATCTATATCTTACCGGTTTTACGGTCTTCCGTCGTTTTAGAGAAAAGTTTTTCAGACGAAAACAATAGAGTTTGACTCTTCTTTTTCTTCCTTTTTTCTCTCTTTCTAATACAACAGTTTTGTACCCATCTCACCGTCTCGGAAGAGGAAATAGCCTCAGTTTACAGAATTCGAAACTAGAGGACTCTGACTGTTTTCTCTATCGGGAAAGCAGAGGCAATAGCTTAGGAAAACATTTCCTAGAAACACAAAGGTGAGTTTAACCAGTGAACAAATAAACAAACAAACACAATGGTTTTGTGAATCTACACGGTGAAACTATTCAACCAATAAAGAAAAACTACTATTGGGAAGCAAATATAAAGCGGAGACGTTTAATAATGCATTGCCATGCCTGATTGTGTACATCGGAAATACTTAAGCAAATATTAACATTACGCCAACATTGTCAACAAAGAACTTCCTCAGTGGTGTTTAAAGTAACGATCGCTAATTTGCTAAACAACATTGTTTGTATTTCACATAATGTACAGCCTAATTAGACGGTTACTAATATTATTATCAGAACATGTTATGACGAAAATATGTACAAGGGATATTTAAAAAGTAAAGCTGCATAATATTAACTTTTCAAAAAAAAAATCATTTTGAAAAAAGTGCACTAAATACTGTAATCTCCAGAACTGTAAAGGAAACGTATTTCTTGAACATTGTACATATTTTTTTTAATGTTAGCGCGACTTCAGCTGTAGTAAATTAAAGTCGGAAAATGTAAATAGGACCGTCAGTATAATACTATGTAAGAAAGACGTATAATTTGTTAAATAAAATTATACACTATAAAACTGACTAGTTTATTAAACGTATACATACATCGAAAATCTATGTAATATATTAGGATCAATCCCAAGTATTGACGCCATGTCGGTGGGGATGTTATAACGTTGTCTGAGATGTTTGCATGTGTAGAAGTCTAAGCGTATACGAGTAGGTTAGTTAAAGAAGAATTACTCTGAGTTAAAGAGGAATTACTCTGAGGAATTACTCTGAGTTAAAGAGGAATTACTCTGAGGAATTACTCTAAGTTAAAGAGGAAAAGAGGAATTACAATGATGAAACAGGTAGATCCAAGCGTCGTAAAAGACGCACAGTTCTGGTTCGACTTTATGTTCTGTTTGTAATCTATACCATATTTTTCATTGAAGTCGTTGTTTGTAAAGCAGAGAAAAGTATTTTTTTTTTCAAAATTTAGTTAATTTTCGATTTTATCTAATCCACTTTGCCACTTTGCTTTGAGATATTTCTGTATGTCATGCTAGAAATTATTTTTCCGGTAAATTATTTGTAGAATGAATGTCAACAAATCAATAATGTCTCTTGGAATAGAATTAAAGCTTGTCCGTTTTCTTGTTGTTAATTTACATAAAGGCGTATCATTTAATAGGCAAACTTACAGAGAGTTTTAGCGACTTATTGGTTTGGGATATATTTTCAACTGAACAATATTCGAAGCATATCTCAATTTTTTAAAACCGTGTATGTTGAAGTTGTCAACAGATGTCACTATAATCTGGGAATTTCTAGTCATCAAACTTGAACTTGATTGACTTATTATGTGAGCAATAGGGCGGCAGGTAACAAAATCTTGTCTTATATCCAAAACACTATTGGTATCAGTATTAAATAAAAACCAAATAAACAATACATAAAAGTTATCAAAAACGTGCATGGAAATATCTAAATAGTGCAGATTATAAGTGAAACGAAGCTCTTCACATCTGAAAGTTCATTTCAATATCTAGCATTTATGGATTATAATTTGAGTGATAATTACAATTATTTGTCTCTAACTTAAAGCTGATCGTTTATTAAATGTAAAAAAAAAAAATGTTTTTTATTTCTTTGATATTTTTTTAATGCAACAGCCAAGCAAATGTATTTTGCAATGAGCTTACAAATTGGTGTCAATTATTCTATACGAACAGAGTTGCCAACCAAGCAAGGAAATCAGTTAACTTGAACAGAGGTAAAAATCCACTTCATTTTCGAGATACAACAGCGCAATGTCGAGTTCAAGTTCTCGTTTCTGTTTGACAAACAACATTAATATTTCACAATAAATCATAAACAGATAAAAGAATTATACTAAAAGTTAATATGTCGGTATTTGATAGGATAAAATGGGACGTGATTGTGTTGGCAGGTTTACGTCAAAATATTTCCCTCAAAATACTGAAAAATCCCGTTTCTTTTGTAAAAATTTCCAGATTCTAAGTTTTCTTTAAAAATTAATGGATGTTTTTTTTAATGTGCCAAAAAGATGCAACAAAATTTCCCTATTTTTAATGTTTTCCCCTTTCATCTTTTTTGGCTCAGATCTTCCCGTTTTCCGGGAAATATCCCTCCACCTGACAACACTGGTTGGCAGTGTTATCAACCTGGTATAAGGCACTGATATTGAAAGATACTACGTCGGTGTGTTCATTCTTGAGTATTTAGTATCATCTAACGGTAATAAAAGAAATCCTATGTGAAGCATAGCATACAGTATTGTAAACTTTGGATTTCTTTTACAATGCAATGCTCTTATATTATCCTTTGTCTTGTAATGAGAGTAATGAACTAATGTTTGTCTTTTGGCTTAGCCGTCCTCCATCAATTTGAGAATAAATTGCAATATCTGAATTATTCTAATTTGGTTGCTTTGCAATAAATTAATGTAGTATTATCAAAAATAAAACGTTAAGTTTGCAAAACTGTTAAGTCAATGTTCTCACATTTTAGTTCCTAATTATATTGTTGGAATTCAATTCGTATCAATAGGTTGTCCGGAAATAAATGATCATTTACGTTATTCACATTACTACTGAGTTTGAGGATGGATTAAACACACCAGGTTCATTGAAAACATTGTCCGTCTGCAGCTACACATCTCAGTCAATGACTGGCAAGGCTCTCCATTTCGTCTCTGAAGAGGCGAGGCCCTCATGACGTAATGAATTTCCGCAAGGCATTTTATGCATTATCTCTATTTTTGGACACCTTGTCTTCCAGAAGTGACTTAGATGTATAAATATATGGTACCCTGTTGGTGATAAAGTGTGGGGAGTATGGAGGGTGCAGAAACCCTTCATATCTCAGGACACTCAACATCTGTTTCGTAATTTGTGCCTCATGGGTTTATCGTTACCTGTTAAGAGCAAAAACTTTAAATTGACCAGCGATGGCTGGTATTTAAGTAACTGTTGGGGTGTACTTAACGTCCAGTCACGACCTAATTCGCTGGTGATTATTGTTTTCCAGTCATTTATACCACTTTTCTTATCTAGTACAGACGGTGAACGTTGAACCGTCAGCCAAGCTCTTTGACAATTGAAGTCTTGAAGTAAATAGCGCTAGGTGCCATTTTCCAACTTAGAAAAAAAATATTTCCAAATAAAATAACGCGTCTCTATTTATAAACACCCAATAGAAGGACCAAACAGTGTGTTTGGATTTTGACTTTTATAGTTTACCTCGGAGGTAACCTTCACTTTTTGCAAAGTCCGAACTCAGTTTATAGATTTATTGATATGAGAATGTTGTGTTATCAATTGCCAATTCTTCTACAAAACAAACAAGATTTATCAAACATTCTGAATTCTGAAAACAATATACGTAACATACCATCGTCAACTTCCAACTAGGTTGGAGCATGTGACCAGTGACCACCAGCTCACGTGTGAGGGCTCAACACGAAAGTGAGTGACGTCACAAAGTTATCAAAACAGTAAGAGTACTGCACAAATGAGAAGCTATAGCGATACAAGGCAACGTTTGACAGAAGTTCTATGGATAGATAAAATTAGCTTTGGCTGTTGTAACCTGCTGACTTTACATAGACTCATTAATAACATGTGAATATGTATTATTCTATGATTTGATTGCCATATAAATACGCGTTTACTATAAAATTAAACATTTCTATTACTGTACTGAAGTATTTTGGAAGTAATGAGATAGCGCCACTGCGGTAGTTGATAATAAATTGCGTGTTTTTAAAAAAAAAAATAACGTTAAAAGGAAGATATACAGGTCGCAATGAGATGAGATAACCGGAGAATAAAGGAGACTACACAAAGAAAAGCTTCATAGACTTCATAAATAATGAAATCACGACGGTTATCAGATGGGAAAGCCATGTTGCTATTAGAAAACAAAATTATATTTTATCATGATTGGTAAACCGAAAGGAAAGAGGCTGTTGGGAAGACCGAGACATGATTGAAAACAGAAATTCCGCCAGGATTTTCAGCTTGAGGGCTGTTAAGTTAAAATTGGGAGGATGTAATTTGAGTTTTGTACGGTTTCTATCGATTTTTGACCGTAAACTTTTAAAGGTGCGGGGGTGTTCTTGAGAATTTGTGGGGTGACACCCCTGCAGGGGGAGCCTGGCGGAATCATTTGGTTAGGATGACAAAATTAGCAGGTCTCTTCGAGACGTAGATGTTCATGGAGGAAAACTGGCTTGGTCTTGCCCTGGATTGAATCCAATACCGAACGTTTGTTACTGCTGCGACGAACTTGAGAGTTTCGTAAGCTAAGGGTAAATTAATATAAAAAAGGTTAAAAACAAAAAGAAACCAAAGGACCAGGAAAATGAACAAAATAATTCACCCTTTGAAGAACATGCCAGACTGGCACAATGTTAATTACAATAGTACAAAATCTTGGATATTCAGCGTTTTTCCTAAACACGGAAATTACAATTGTTTTAACACTATAATATATATTATCTTGTTACCAAACGTTTCCCTAAATGGGGAAGGGTAAGTAAAATGAGAGCTCTTTTCTCATCCAATTTAATTTTAGAATTATTGGCTTAAAACTTCATGAAGCTCATTTCACTCACGTCCTGTTTTAATTATCAGAATTAAAGCAAAAAAAAATGAGAATTTTGTATATCTTCCGTTCTGAATGTTTTCATCACATAAGCATAAGAGGAAAGAGAATCCAGACAGAATAAAAATTAGTCAATTAAATTAATGAACCAATTTTCAAAGTACTGAAAAAAGAGACCTAATTTCAAATGCTTGTATTGAGTAGTTCGATAACAACAACAACAACAAATGTTGATTCTTTTTGTTTATTTAATATCTTGAATTCACACACACAAAAAAAGATCTACTTTAGCAAAGAGTGATATGGTTATAATAAACCTTACGTTCGATTATTACTAATTTGTATAACGTTATGGCTGAGTGATTTTAAAATGCAAAATTAATTTTTCTTCAAATAAAACAATAATAATTCTTTAAAGTACACAGTTTTATTAAAATGTTCTAACTAACTAACTCTTATGGCTGACGGAACTCGCAAGTTCATCGCCACAGTAACAAACGTTCGCCATTGGATTCTATCCTGGGCAATATCAAGTCAGTTTTCATCAGAACACCTACTTCTCGAAGATCTCTTCTAATATTGTCCTCCCAACGACGTCCCGGTCTTCCCAATGGTCTCCTTCCATTGAAATGTTCTAGTTATAATAAATTATCCTTTAGATTTAATTATAATAAATTATCGCTACGTTTCTCGGCTACGTCCCCACGCAAAAACACAAAATTACGTTTATTTAAAATGATACGAACCAAAGATGAAATAATTGTAAAAGCAAGAACCAAGCTTCACTCTAATGTTCTTCATCGATCATAGTCTCATAGTCAACTTGATTGATTTGTTCTACAAAACGTATCAACTTTCATTTCAATATAGCTCTAAAAATGAAAAGATCGTAGATGTCATACTATATATCAACACCGTAACTCAAATATTGTAAGGATTTTAAAGCAACAATGGAATGAAGAAATTATTAAAAATGTTTTAAAATAGAAGCCTATCAACTCACTTTGCCAACTTTCTGTTACAGATATACTAACCTGGTGAAAAGCAAAATTTTGTCAACTTGATGCCGATATAATCCTCATATCACCAATAATTACAATTGGAATTGATATGGCAACAATGTAATTTAAAAAGGAAATTAAATACTTTCAACAACATTATATATTTTATTATTAAAAGAGAAACTACTACGCCGTAAGTTATGCGAGATGTGTATGGAAAGTTTCCGGACAAATACAGCACAAAAGTTGGAATCGGAACAAATGGTATTTTTTAGTATTTCAACATAATCATCGGTGACATGTACACGCTTAACGTTCCTCAAGCAATTGTATTAAGTCATTATGTTTTCTGGAAAACCACCCTTCTACGTCACTTAATATAATCTCATTATAGTTTCCAAAATGGAGACTAATCGAGGTCCATTTGGGGGTTCGGAAAGCCCAAAAGCGCCAAATCTGGGAAATAAGGTGGATTAAGGCATTTTGAAGCGATTTGTCTCGGCTTGTAAAACTTGAGCCTTGTGGACATGTTTATATAAAGAAACATCTTCTGTGAAAGTTTGCCACTTTCTTTTACTGTGATTTTTTTTAAATTCTCAACTGTTGCAACAATTGACCATAATAATAATTATGTTTCCTTTAGAAACTTAATCAATCATTATTACAAATTTATTTACAAATTGGCATTAATGTTAAATTAAATTGGCAAAATGAATGCTAATTAAATTTAAAACTTAATTAACTAGTGAAGAAACTAATTAAAAGATAGAATAGAAATTAAAAACTGATCTTTATAAATTCCCAAAAGCACCAAATTTGCTTTCCACTTATGGTCGTACTTAAGGAGCAAATCATACTATTGTTCCACACAACTTATCGTACTGTATTGGGTATTGATCTTAAACAATTATTACATAAAGCGCAATTATCTTTTTAAAAAAATCCCAAGAAGGTCGCTGAAAAGAAATTGTGTAAGGCTTTTGTAAAAACGTCATACCTACAGTGAATTACAATTAAAATACACAGGAGAAAACAGAATGTTCACTCAGACTTCAGATGCAACCCTACCACAAATTTATAGATTTTTGATAAACAGGTAAACTCTTTCATATTTTTCTCATTTATCGCGAATCTTAATGTTGCTTCAAGATTTTTCCTTTGTGAATTGATTCCTATAATTATTCTGAACTCAAAGACAGAATACCTTCTTTAAATCCTGACTGTGATCTTGACAGTATTCAGATGCAAATGCCATAAACAAGAAATCTTTATCGATTTTCAAGTCTTGATAGATGGCGTACAAAAATGTCTACAGTGAAATACCCTCACTAAAGACGGTATCATTCATTCATTTCGTTGCTGTTGCGTTAATAGGAATAGAACGTTACTTCGTTTATATCGTAAGGTTCATATGAATGCAATTAGACATTACTAACGGGCAAATATGAAATAAATGTCATGGGAACCTTCGTGGCTGCCATGATAGTGTTTGATAATTAAATAAGAAACGTCCACTCAGATCATAGTGTGTTGTTCATGTAGATGGCAATATTAGGTGATATAAAATAAATGTTAAAACAATATTATATCAATGTTAAAACTAAAATGCGAAATTAAATAGTATCTCAATATAAATATTGCAATACGATATGTTTGATGGTGCAACATGTTGTATACTAAAATGTGTATTATCTTGCTTATATTTGTACGTACGTACTTGTGACTAAATGTACTGTCAGCTTGAAATAATGAAACAGCAATCGCAGATCTGAGTTGCAATCTTTCGCTGCACAATTCCAGTTGATTGATTCTTAATTCAAGTTTCGATAAAAGTTGTATGTTCTACATGAACAAGCGTCCGTTGTCTGAGTAGGTGTACGCTGTAATAAGTTCTTAAGAAGCTGTCTTCAAGTGACGAGTTCTGGGTTCCTATTACGGCTGACACTACGCTTAATATACACGGTCAGACGACAATAGCATGTAGATTATTTTTCCTCTTCCGTCAAGGTCGAATTCAGTATGTCTGCATCTATAGCACATTCTACATTATGCAGAACGTTTCTTTTTTTTTTCCACTTTTAATTTCCTGTTAATGGCAGTACAGTGATACAGAGACACTATGGTACTTATGTAAGTCTTATTTCAATATTCCAAAGATTTTTGAAGACGTTGATTAGTAGTACTTCTATCTATTTTCAGCTTACCCCATCTTTATGGCCATTTGGCTATAATAACTTATATTGTCTGCAAACGACGTTACATCATAATGAATCCTGAAAACCGTAACCACCCACTCACATGCGAGTCGATTATAAACGAATCTCATAAGCTGAGAACAGACAATAGGGAAACAAGTTTACAGAAATGTGTGTTTATTCTTTAGGTTCTTGAAGTTTGCCAACGTCTAACTGAAAATATCAGGCTAAATTTGTCGTATCTCTTAGATGTTATATAACAAATGCAGATTTCATCGTATTGCATTTGACTGAACATCACAACACTACTTTCAATAAAGCGGATGAACATTGGTTTAATTATTTTTATCTTAATTCAATAAAGAAGAGGAAAATATGTAATAAAATTCGTAGACTTAAGCTCCCAATTTGTCTCCCGTCTTGCTCACTTGCTACGGATATGCTTGGAGGCTTCTCAAAGGTCCGCTACCGTCATAGACGGTGCTTTGAATTTGCCAATATCAAAAGTTCAAATTTGCTGTTTACTACAGCCAATGTAAAAATGAATGAAGAAGGCTTATCGGTTCTACGACTGTTAAAACTACACTCAAAAAAAATATTAGTGTTTATTGCCACCTCAAAAAGTGTAATAGAACACCTCTACTTTTACACCAATTCCAGTGCTGGGTAACACCAATTCTAGTGTTGGTTAACACCATCCGGGGTGTCCAGCACCGTTTCTAGTGTTGAGAAACACCGTTAGTAGCGTTAAAGTGCACCGCTAGAAGTGTTAGGGAACACCTTCAATGGTGTTAATTCCTAACGGTGTTTATGAATACCGATAGAGGTGTTTGTCAACACCAGAAACGGTGTTGGACACCCTGGATTGTGTTAACCAACACTAGAATTGGCGTTATTCAGCACTGGAATTGGTGTAGAAGTAGAGGTGTTCTATTACAGCTTTTGGGGTGGCAATAAACATCAATATATATATTTTTTTTAGTGTAGTCAGATATAATTGATCCCAATGCAATTGGAATAACTGCATTTATTCATTCCTATTGGAAATGGAACGAGTGGATAAGAAAGTAATTGAATTAAAGATTATTAGACTATAATAATTCAGTACTGTAAATGCATGTGCGAGCTTTTTTATCATTATACGGGTACCTGTTTGTTCTAATCCGTTGTTCAAATAATTAATTGGACGCTTAAAATTGTTTCATTAACCATAATTGGAACAGGACGAAGTCAGGATGCTACTGAAATGGTCCAAACAAAATACGTCATAGTTCTTTTCCCATTATGCGAGTATGATACTATTTTGTTATTGATACAGGTTGACCATCACTAATCTTGCATCATTGGGACCTGTAGGGTGCCAGGTATTAAATTATACCAACTTACTTATGGTTACATTAGAATGCACTTAACCCAACATCAACCACTCCATTATACCTGTGTTCAGGTCTCGGATAGTATCTATGGAACTATCCTGATAGAAGATGATAAAGAATGTTTGATTGATTTCTATAAGCCTTGTTATGACGTAATTTTGAGTTAATATGTTGGGAACTTTTTATTTAAAAGATGAGTCTGGACTTCTGATTTTGAGATGTGTACACGGAGAAAATTTTTCCTAGGATTTAAGGACGTAACCTCCTTAAATCCGTAGGTTCCCTCCTGCAATAATGAGTTGGCGAGGATAGTATGACGGACGTAGCAAACAGAATTACCGAGCATGTGGACTGTTAACTGCTGTTTGCTCCTGCCTAGCACGCTAATTGCAGACGCCAGTTCATGACGTCATGAAGTTATTTACACTCACATGCCAGTAGGTAGCCACCGTCCTGCCTGCCTGTAGGGAAACCCGGGCTCGTAATGGAGGCTGCTCCTTACGTACTGGCCGTCCAGCTGTCGTGGTTGTAGGTTCTCTCCTGCCTGGCAGAACAGTCCGTACATCGTGTACACGAGTTACCTCCAGACTGTATAGATGTATCAGACGGAAAGAATGGATGATGCACCTGTATCGGAAGGTCATGCTTTTCCATACGTTGAAATAAATAACTTCATTCTAGGGCATAATGCCCCGAGAAGCAAACTGCAAATATTCGAAATTTAAGTATTTTATTCTTTCATATCCCAGACGTTAAATCCGATTAATGTTAGTATCTGCATCGGTAATCTAACTTCTTATCTTATAAACTATTCTACAATAACTGATTGCGCACATTTGGTTTTTAGATATGAGCAGTAACATAAATGCATTAAGAAATCTTTAAATTATCACATATGCTAATAATATTAATCACGTTGCCTTTTGCGTTTGCTTTAAAACAGATCTCCCATGCACAATAATTATAGTTTTAGCTTTTGCTTATAAACTAAACTGTGCTGCCATCTCGCGAGCTACTTGTAATACACCGCAACAACTTGCAACACATTTAACATTTCGCAACGCACTTAACCTTCTCCTGCTAGACTATGTCTCCTGCTGTACTTGCATGCAAACGTTCCTAACATTGATACAAGCAGTGTACATCATTATAGTGTTACTGTAGGCGGCTCCTGCTATTACGTAGGAAAGTACCGTCTGTAATGTATATCCGAACAAAAACACCAGAGGTGCAAAAAAGTGGAGCCAAGTTCTTTAGCCCTAAAAAGGTGTGAAATGGGAGACGGATGAGCCAAATTCCTTGGTGAGAGCATGTAACAGGAACAAAGGAACTTGGCGCGAGGTGGCAAGGTTCATGATCCTCAAGACATAAGGGTGGTGGGGATCCTAAAACCCACTACGTCCACCGCCACCAACCCTAAGGCTGTTGGAAGCTTTGCCATATTTATTGTAACCTACTTGTGATGATACACCTTTATAGCAAATTTGCTTCCTGCTGGCGGCCCTCCACCACCACCAACCCTAAGGCTCGAACATCATCTGGTGTTTTGCTCGGATTTCACAGCTTTTTATACGTGTATATATATACTGGGTTCGCCTCGCTGGGTGTGCTGCCCCAGAATTCCGTGTGCACCCCAATTTCAAATTTTTAGGGCAACGCCCCCTTTATTGTAATCAGACTTTCTGGGGGCAGCGTCCCATGCTGTGCAGACCTTTTCTCGCCTCGGGGGCTGCACGCTCATAGCGGTGGTTTGATCGATTTATTGAAACATTTTCGTGATGGTACACCTTCATACCAAATTTCGTTTCTCTAGCTTCAGTGGTTTGGAAAATGGTATTTGGGCGGCTACGTTGAATTAAAGAAAGCGATTAAAAAAAATAAAATCTTACATTGCCGTTACCTACTTGTAGTGGTACACCTTCATAACAAATTTCGTTTCTATAGCTCGAATGGTGTGGAAAAAGTTTTTGTGCGGCCATTTTGATCCAAGTTAACAACTTTTTCAAAAATGTAATTTAGTCCTAAACTACTCTTGTTAATACACCTTTATGCCAAATTTCGTATCCCTAGTCCAAACGGTCTGGAAAATTCATTATGAAGTCAGCCATTTTGGATTCAAAATGACGTTTTGTGACACGCGGAACTCGGCTGCATGGACTGTCGTACGTGTTGATACTCCCCTCGATTCGCTCGCGTCGCCAAGAATCCCACGGCAGACCGCGCATCGAACTTGAGGAGTTGGGAAGAACTGCGTCTTTTTATCACAACCAGAATCTGCAGTGCGCTGCGCCACATGATGCAGATATTCCCTCATACTCCAGAGCGCTGCGTCCGAATGGGGAAACTTCCACATTCTGCCTGTATAACATGCTCCTGGCAGTGCTAACGTCTGTGACGAGTAAAACTTGGTGGGACACGCAGGAGTATTCGAAGTTGGCGCGAGGAACTAGGCCCATCCATATTCCATTTCACCACTTTTTTTTAAGGTTGAAGGAGTTGACTGGACATTTTGCACCCCTGGTGCTTTTGCTCGTATTTTGCAGCTTTTTACACTTGTGTAATGTATATACTCGCTTCGCCTCATTGGAGTGCTGCCCCAGAATTCCAAGATGGCCTCGCTGAGGCGCACCCCTTTATCGCAATCAGGGTCCCGCTGGGAACTGCACCCTAGTAGGGGAGACGATCCGAATTTATTCTAACCTACTCGTAATGGTACACCTTCATACCAAATTTCGTTTCTCTAGCTTCAGTCGCCGGCCGGGTGGTCGAGTGGTCTGCGGCGGTAGGCTATCGACTCAACG